>JAFLJL010013644.1:0-24465 GCA_018398815.1 Conus ventricosus | reverse complement strand
CTACTACCCCTATCCCCCTGATCATGCTCAACTCCCGGGAACAGAGAGTCGAGCACTGCAGGGGTTCACTTGGCCAGCAGGGGAACTGCCTGTCTTGACCCAGCCCCAAGAAGGGGAGCCGATTAGTACACCCGGGCCAGAGTGTACTCCCTGTCTAGGAGAGGTCCGAGCCAAAGTGATGTGTTGAGAGCACCGGCCTCCTCAAGCACTGGCCCTCTCAATCACCAGGATCTCATCCCCCTCCGACACAGGTCGCACCGCACGGCAAACGCGGCGGATCTTAAGGAGACCACAGAGAGAAAAAGAGTGTGGAAAAGAAGACTTGAAGGGGAGACGAAGATAGAAAAGGGCCAAATAAGAAAGGCAGAAAACAAGAAAAGGAGAAAGGCGGGTTACTCTTAGTCAGGATCCTCACCCTTAGCCTATCTGACATGGGAAGCCCTACCAGGGGCATCAACTCCTTACCACGTTACGCTTAGGCCAGGCAGCATCTCGACTTCACAGGCCTAGAAGCAGTTTGAAAAAACCAGCCTATCTCCAAGTATTGATGCCGCCGCCAGCAAAGCCTAAGCAGGGCTGCCTACCCCCTTCCGCCTCTTTCAGGGACATACTTTTTCAAAACCAGGGACACTGACTGATTTCCAGGGACACATGCAGCGGTAGCACATATCACAACCACATTGTAGCGACTACATCGGCTTCCACGAAGCACAGTTCGTTCATGTTTGTTTTGAGAGTTATCTTTCTTTTTCTGTTGTTAAGGAACGGGGACTTCCGGCGCTTGTTGTTATGTTTAACGGACTGAGGAGTCTTAGTTTTCTTGGTTGGCATATACAGCCATTCTAGAGCTATTAAAAACTCAGAAACTGTACTCAAGGTCTTTGAGTTTTTGTGTGTTAATTTATTAGCCACTAAAACATCAACATTAAAGTGAAAGCTTACCTTTATTTACACTGTGTACAACTTCTACAATGCTACTTTGCTTCTAGCGCACTGAAACTTCTTTGCGATGTCCGAGTCAGGAAACATCCATTTAACGCATCTGTTTAGCTTGTCCAGCGCAGCCATCGGCAAATTCAGTTCAGCTGCAAGGTCAACCATCATCGTTTCAGCTCTTATGACGTCAAAAGTTTCCTGACTGGTTGACGTCTAAGCGCGCTGAAAGAATCCGCTAATGTTACAAGATTTCTCGCTCTCACGGATTTTTGTGTTCTTCTTGTGCTTTTCAGTGGCGACATGACAGGTTATTTCATCCCTACCTCCAGATCCGATGGAGAACTCACACGCACAAATTTCACAAGACGCGTAAAGTCTCGATCTTGCCACGCTTGATGAACGGCCAGGTTTCCGTATATTTTGACAGGAATGTCTGCCGACGTTTCTTCTTCTTGAGAGAAGCCCCATAGTCAAGATCGCCGTCGGCATTTTTACGCTTTCCGTGTTTTGCATCCATTTTTCTCGCTTTCAAAACTCGGGAAGACGGTGTATGCGCATGCGCACTGGTCAGTTCGGCAATGTTCGGGTCTTTCCGACGGATTTGGTCAGGATGGCCACGACCGAAGTCGGTCAGTCGGTGATCAGCTGACGAACTCGACTTCGTTTTTTTGTTGTTGTTGTTGTTGTTGTTTTTCTCCCGAATTTTTTTTTCGCGGGACATAGAATAAAAAAGTGGATTCCAGGGACAGGCTGCATGATTTCATTATTTCGGGGGACAAATACGGATACTCCGGGACAGTAGGCAGCCATGCCTAAGCAGGCATGGTACTGAAGGAAAATCATTTTTCCCTGAAAATGTTTGGGGGTCCAGGGGCCAAGGGGCAGAGCCCCTTGTGGGGGTCAGGGGGCAGCGCCCCCTGAAGCTGAAGGTTTTTCAGCAATTCTAGCCTGTAAAAAAGCCTCTCCTTGAACTAATTTCAGTTCTTCATACTAAGCAATTTCTGCCACAAAATAAGCTCTCCTAGAATCACTTTATCAGTCATTCCTTCAACCCAAAGGAGGTTTTAATCCAAGTAGTCACATAGCAAAAATGAGTATATATCTACATTGCTTTAGGTGGCATACATTAAGTCAAATTGTAAACGTTTTACTTACTATGTCAGTGAAGCACACACACGGTGTACACACAGGAGACCCCTCATTTTGCACAACTTTCGTCATCATGTCCAGCACCACCAACACAGCATAGCACAGCACAGCAAAGTAGTGGTCTATTTCATGTCTTGAGTTCCAGTTTTGTTTACTATGTTCAATTCTTTTATGATCCGTCTCTTCTACATTAGTTACTCCTTTTACTTTTTACATCTATCTGAATACAGTACAAAATGAGTTTAAGTTTTGTGTCTCTTTTAACGTACAAATTTTAAGTTATGTGTCTCTTCAGTGCAAGCAATGTGAATGAGATGAAGACTACTTTTTGCCTGATTTCTCAGCCATCTGCTTCACGAGCAGAGCCTACTTTTTGTAATGTCCAAACCTCATTCTCTTTGCCTCCTGTCTGTAATGTTCAATGGCTTTTCTCTTTGAAGCCAGCCAAATGTGTTCCTTCTGGAACAGTTCAAACTTTTTCTTTCTTTCTTCTTTTTCTTTCTCCAAAATGTGGTGGTAAGTCTATCAACTGTTCCAAGCACGACGAAAACGTTTCATTTTCGTGGCTCCTGTTCAGCCAATCCCATCGCCATTTGTTTGCCACACCAGCATCAATATCTCCTGTCGCAGAATTTTCGCGGTACTATGTCTGTACGCTTTGGCATTTTTATTTTTTCCTTCTTTTTCTTTAATCTTGTTCAAATTCGATCACGTCGACCCAGAGCGGAAAGCAGTGGCGAATGTCACGAAAGCGCATGCGCGGAAGTAGTCCTGCTCAATGCTACTTCTCGCGAGACGAAGGCTTGAAGTGAATGACCTGAAACGAACTAAGTGGGCTGGTCTCGTCGGGCACGGCTTTTTTTTTTTTTTTTTTTTTTTTTTTTTTTCGCGGATTTCCGCGAATTCGCGGACATGTACCATGCCTGCTAAGGGATCACAGGACACGCAAGCCCTCCGACCACGTCAAGGTTGCAACCCCCGGAGGGAGATAAATGGTTGTCTGTCCTGAATTTGTCCAATTCAATAATTAGTCCATTGGGGACAACATCAATGTTTGGAAGTGATGCACCATAGCCTTTTCCACAGTCTAGCAAGGACTTTCCAAAAATCCCAAACTTTTGGGTAAGTGAAGTCCCTTTCAGCCTTTCAAAAGTCTTAGACTTCACTGACGCATGTAAGTGGAGGAATACGTTTACTGGTCTCAACAATCAGGTTTTCCAGCTGAGGCAAGTCTTTCCCAAATTTCTGACAAATAAATTTTTTCTGTTAAGTTCTCCAGCCACACCCACATCCTCTTTAAATCCTGTCGAAGGAAAGCAAGCTGAAGCAATAGGCAGTTGGTAAAAACTAATACAAGATGGTAGGGAAACCAGCTGTCCACGACCACTGCCCAGCCCAGTCCCTTCAGTGTGCTCTTTCATTTTGAGTAAAACCCATCCTCTGGTTGATAAACAAATGACAGACAAAAACTTAATATCTTGTGAAAACATCATAAAAAAAGTGATAATCATACCTACTTTAACTAGAGTTGATCCACTTTTGTCAATAAAAATAAGCATAATTTCAAGTGTGTTGTTTGTATCACTGTCAGTATCACTGAGCGGATACACATTGCAAAAAACATTTTTCAAATACTCACTGTATCAGTGGCATATGTCTTCTGTTTATACACAGCCCTGATGTGGCCCTCTGCGGTCGGCTGGGCTATAAGCAACATTATCTTATCTTATCTTCTGTTTATACAATTTTCATGTGAGTTGGGTGCGTACCTGTGAAACTGTTATAGGCAGAGTGTGTGTGTGTGTGTGTGTGTGTGTGTGTGTGTGTGTGTGTGTGTGTGTTGCGCGCGCGCGCGCGCGTGTGCGTGCGTGTACATGTGCGTGTATGTTAAAGAGATTGAGAGAAATACACCCAGTTCATCACGATGTATGTTCATCTCATGTGCTTGGCTTGTTAAATTCACCACAGATCCAGTCAGCAGTTAAATTTATATGATATTCTACACTGGATGCATGCTTTTAATCATCACATTGCAGCTGTAATGCTAAAACAATTATATTAATAGTGAAAAAAACATTAACATTGTTTATTAACTGGAGAAGTTTGAATTCTAAAGCAGGAGGGAACGACGGAAAGGGAGGAGGGGTGGAGGATATATCATTATTTACAAATAGTCACATAACATATGGCAAGGGGGGGAGGGGGAGAATGTATCATTATTTACAAATAGTCACATAACAAACTCATTATTCCCACATTGTACTACAAGAAAAAACAAACAGTATGTACTAAAAAAAAATACACACTTTAATCATAGTCTTGGTTAAATCCTAGATCAGTAATCTGAACAAATACTCTGAACGACTGTGAAGTGTAGACTCACGACATAATCTGATTCAGATCTGAACGACTGTGAAGTGTAGACTCACGACATAATCTGATTCAGATCTGAACGACTGTGAAGTGTAGACTCACGACATAATCTGGTTCAGATCTGAACGACTGTGAAGTGTAGACTCACGACATAATCTGGTTCAGACGATCAAGCATGTCTCTAAAAGTAGAAACAAGTGCCTTTCTTCAAAAGTTTTAATATCATCATTAATATCATTATCATGCAACAAAGATGATTCGTTTTGCACATAATAACATAAAAATCATCTTGCTATATAAAACCATAAACTTACACCCATATTTTTTGTGATATTGTATTAAACATTACACAACCCGTTCAATGGCTTCAAGTCTGTCACACTGTATTGAATGCTGTCAAAGTCGAGTTTAGAATTCACACAGGTCTTCCTTATTTCCCCCCAACAAAAACTGCAAGCAATATACAACTTACTCATAGACAAATCATTTCTGAGGCACAGCTTACCAAGATAACATTGCAGATTACTTAATATTGATGAAGAATCGTACTGCACTTGACCGCCCATCCACGGTGCCAACACGACTCAAACAAGTGAATATTCAAAAATGGGCTCCCACATTTTCGAGACGTGGACACTGTATGCTAATAAGGAGCAAAACATCGGCTATTGTTTCCACAGAAAATAAAATACTCTTCTTTGTGGTATGAAGGCCATTTTCATATTTTTAGTGGTTTTTGTTTTCTTGCCACCTAAAAGTAAGACTATTTTTTTCCATTCATAACATCTCCCAAAATCAGAAACAGACTTACACAAACTTCACACCTTCTTGTAGCCCTAGCTTTTTCCTACAAAAACTAAAAAAAAAGCAAACTTAAAAAAGATGTAACGCAACATACAGTGTCTCCAGCAAATTTTCCCGACATACATACCCATCCGCGGAGCTGCAAGCCGCCACAGCATGGCAGGCTCTTTGGCCAACGTTCAGCCCGTATTGCTCACCAACTTTCAAAAGTTGTGTTTTGCTTAATACTCTTATGACAATCCAAAAAAAAAAAAAAAAAAAAAGCATAGACTGACTCAGAAAAGGTGTCGCTTCATTATGTTCAAACACTGCAACAATCGGGCTGGGGAACAGGTGATCCAAAAAATCTCTGAAAGAAAGGCCGGAAACCTGGGGCTGCCTAGGCCCCGGTGGGGTCCAGGGGCAATGCCCCTGGTGGGGGGTTTAGGGGGGCTTTGCCACCCTGCCAAAATTGAATTTGAGTGAAGACCCTTTCATGGCCTCTCGTGACAGGCAAATTACTATGTGGCATGCAAAGAAACCAAACTAAAAACATCTTATTTACCATGCAGCACATGCAAAGAAATCAATCCAAAAAGACAACTTACTTTTCTCCATTTTCTTATGTACTGTAGTGCATTGCTTCAAAAGTTCAATATTTCAGTCTTCACGAACTGATCCCAGTAATGTTCTAGTGTATTTATCTACTAAAGGATCATCACCCACAGATTATTCAAAGTCAAATACGGCATCAGTCTAATAGTCTATATATCAACACTCCTCCACTCTTGCATGCTTACTGCAGTGCCTTGTTCAACTGTTCATTCTTCACAAACCAGCCCTCTACTGATGTATGCAGCACCCTCAAACTTATGTCAAAGTCAAATTAACCCTCTTTATTCAGTTGGCTCTCGCAAACCGTTCCCAATTTCAGATACCCCCCCCCCCCCCCCCCCCTCTTTACAGTTTCAGCTAAAATGGTATGTGTGATTATAACTTATGGGAATGTATGTGAACCTCTTATGAGAAAGAAGATAAATAAGAAAATGTTGCCTTATCGCCCAGCCGACCGCAGAGGCCACATCAGGGCTGTACACCCACGTTTAAAATTCAACTCACCAGTCATAAAAAAAAAAAAAAATAAAAAAAATAAAAAAAAAATAATAAAAAAAAAACCTTTCACACATCTCGTTAAATGACATCGGCTACAAACGAACCAGAAACTTGTTAAAGAAATCCATTCTTCCGTAAAACTCAAATCAGAATGAAAAATGTAATTTCTCTCAAAAACCCAAGGATCACGTGAGCGGACATCCCTGAACATGATCTCATGACTCCGCTGTAAAATGTTTGTGTCTCACATCGTCTAGTATGATAAGATAAGGATAATGTTTGCTTTTAGCCCAGCCGACCGCAGAGGCCACATCAGCTGTCACAACGTTAAAAACAAGCTCACCAGTCCAAAAAAAAAAAAAAAAAAAAAAAAAAAAAAAAAACGCTTTCACACATCTCTGTAAATGACATTCGTCCAGAAACGTACCAAAAATCGTAAAAATCTTTCTTTCTAAAATCTTAAAACAGATGAAAAAAATGTAATCTCTCTCAAAAACTCAGATCACACAGGCAACTTCCCTGAACAAATCTTCATGGACTCCGTCCGCTGTAAAATGTTTGTCTCACATCGTGCAAGTCCCACACTCCACAAGAACATGGTTCACTGATGCGCATGACAATGAATGCACCACTGACTTCTCACTCTTAAAATAAAATGGGTAAAATCAAGGGCCTTTGAGCAGCCGGCACAGACCGTTTCCTCTTTAACGACCAACCACGAAGATGGAGAATCCTAAGTTTGGACGGATCTAAGAAGTATGTTATTTCGTCGTGTGTTTCCAATCCTCCTGCCTGAGTACTCTTCACATAAAATCGTTGATTGGTGCAAAGCTAGCAGGATATAAGGTTGGACAGTTCTCTCTGTGGCGTGCGGGCTAAACGATCAACCATTCGTCGTCCCGTCGATGCAACATGACCAGAACCCAACAAAGTAATGTTGTCCGTCCCTCAACTGCTAAAAATTTTTAAAAAAATAAAAAATATCCGGATCTGAAGTTGCGGCCAGCTATGCCTCCAAAGCTGACAGCGAATCCACAGAACCCAGAAAGTCCCTCTTGAAGAATGTTAATTATCTTCAAAGCCATACCCAAGCATAAGTTCACGAATAGACAAAGCATCTGAACAAGTATGTTAATGTTCCAACGTATCTGCAAGACCCCAGGGCAGTAGCGCACAGGCCACTCCTTCTTCAGACTTTAACCGTCAGTGAAAACTTTGATAGATGGAATTTGGAATACAGAGCTCAGCATACAAAGCCTTGTACGCCAGAGAGTGGTAGACTCGTTTGCGAAAGCTGCAAGATCGAAACGAATCTCTGGTGTGAACAAAGGTCCACGGAGGTTGATCCGAAACTTGGAAAAATCCGACACAACTCCTAGTCTAACCTGCATTCCGCACTGAGGCCGCATACAAACCCAACGGCGAAAACATTTCGGGTTGTTTTCAAACTTAGCATTGGAACGAGGTCATAGACACAGTCATTTGAAAGTCAATTCTGTGGTTCTGAGACAGTCGATATAATAATTAAAGACAGTTTCAGCTGCTTGGAACTGAAGGTTCTCCCCCTCTGCTACAGGCTGTACAAAGGGGTGGTGCGGAACGCTCTCCAAACAGAGACGAAGCCCTGATGAGGATAGGGGTCCAAGAGTTTTGAGTAAGAGAATCTGCAGAGCTGTACACAGCACACCGTATCGCAGTGGGAACTCCAACTCTGTAGAGGTGAAGCAAATTTTCTTACACCCCCAGTCGGTGTCGCTTCGACCCGCAAGAATATTCAGTGCTTTCTGGCAAGCAGTTTTGAGGTTTTAATATGCTGAAAAGTTAAGTCTGGTCCAAGATACCCTAAAAATTTGCCTCTTTGACACTGGAATAAATTTTCCCGACTTGAAATTCAGATCAGAAAAACGGATGGAAAATATGGAAGTGAATACACTGTGTTTTTTGTAGGCAAAAAGGTGAAACCGTTCATCCGCCCACTGAAGATTTTATCCACGCAAAGCCGGCGCCTGCGCTGGACACTCGGGTACAGGCTTCCAGTTGCGTAACAGCGAATCATCACAAACAATTGAGCAGTCTGAAACCCTGCAACTGATTTAACATGTTTTGATCTTAATACTAAAAGGGCAGGAGACAGTATGCTCCCCTGAGGAACACCCAACTCCTGCTCTTGGACATCAGAAGAGTGGTGCCAACCGGACCTGAAACTGCGTTTCTGCAAAAAATTTGATAAAAAGCGAAGATGACCTCGAAAACCCGATCGTGGAGATCATGAAAGTATCCCCGACTTACAGTATATCGTAGCATTCTCCAGTCAAATTATTTCCAATGCATGCTGTCTGTTCAAAATAGCGTTACCGAATGTAGATTCCAGACTGAAACAAATGGTCAACAGTATCCGATGTTTCGAAACCACACTGTTCTTACGCCAAAGGCCATCGTTGCGAGTTTCCACAATGATTCAAGCATTGACCATTTTCTCCATCAGTTTACAGACACGCTTCAAAGCTATGTGACGGTATTGATGGATTAGAAAGATCTTTTTCCAGTTTGGGATGGAATACTGAGGCTTTTTCGCCCAAGAGGTGAAAAGAAACCAAATCCACACATGGTTATACCTGTAGGCAGAATGTTCTGCCTATTTGCGGAAGATGTTGCAACAGTTTTGATAATGGATTTCATCTATTCCTGAGAAATCCGCTGAAGAGAGTAAGGCAGATTTCAGTTTCGTTTAAACGGAAAAAAGTGAGCAGCCATGTTGTCTGACAAAAGTTGCAGGTGATTTTTCTTAGGGCTTTGTTTTTTACAAAAGTGCTGATTTGTTAAAGAGGAGGAATTCTTTTCATTGTTGAAGCAAGCAATTAGCAACTGCTTTTTTCTCCGTTATTAAAGAGTCCGAAAAACATGAGATGATCACAGTGGGACAGGTGTTCTTCCCTTTGATTTTCTTAATGATGTTCCCACACGTTTTTTCTGTGAATTTTCGATGTCAGCCTGAGCAGAAACTTCCTCCAGGACCGACGTTTTACTGATGTTTAAAAGTGTGTCTCGATTGGCACGGATTTCTGATGCACGAGCCGTTGGGAACCGAAGGGCGTTGGTACAACCCGATCTGAGCACTTTTCGAACTTTGGAAATTTTTTGTGGCAGTCCTGAATCAAACCAGGGAGTGTTTTGGCATTTGAAGTTATCGAAGACACTGAATACAAGCTTTAGCACACTTGATCATAGTGTTATCAGTGATTCTGCTGGGTCCGACTCTGAGAAATCATTCCTGGAATTCATTCCGTAGAAATAGTGCTGCAAATAGATCCCAGTATTGCTTTCTTATATTAGATGTTGAGAGACAGAGACTGTTCAGTTTATTACAGGTTTAGAAGGACAGGGAAATGTCACTTCGGCAGATCGTCATGGACAAGACACTCATAGTCCAGGACAATCGAGGGGTCACAAAACCGACAAATCTAAACCCGAAGGAACCTTGGAAGAGGTGAGGTAATTCAGACCTCGTTCAACAACACTAACAAATCTAAATCCATAGGAACATCCCAATTAGCAGACTCTCTGAGACGTCTGACACAACCCAAAAGGATTGTGACCGTTTATTCACCAACAGCAATAAAAGTCGAAGAAAGTTCTCCTATCAGACTGACAAGTCCTGACGACCAAACCGGACAGAAGGTGGGAGATAAAGGGAAACAGATTGTCACAGGCTTTTGAGAGTGGACTCTCAATAGCTACAGCCTGAAGGAGGTATACAGAGCGACAGGACTATACAACAAAAGTTTTGTGTAGAAAGGGCAAACACAACACCGCCCCGAGCAGTCGCCAACCTTGGAAGGTTGTGCAGTTTGAAAGAATATTAAAGCCAAAAGAGAAAGGTCTGTCGGCTTTGAAATTTGATTTCCTAAGAGCCCACGGAAGGTTTTATAGATTTACACAGAAGCTGCAGCCCTCAAAGCTGGAATTTAGTCCACGGATAATCCTATAAATAATGTACTATCCATGTGCAGAGGGCGAAAAGAGAGAGATTCAGGTCATCCCTCACAACATCTGCTGCCAATGAGTGAATTTAATGTTTAGTTTTACTGAACTTTCTTCAGAACCTGCTGGCAGACTTGCCAACAGGTGAAGAAAGTCTGGATTTGAGAGGTGGAGTTTTCTTCCTCATCTCCACCGCTCCACACGGTGGAACTCCTTGCCCTACCCCACACGGCACTGGACAGAGAGTTCGAGGGATGCTGCGTTTTTTAATCTGCCCAGCAGCAGATGTTTGTAGACTGCTGGCAGTCTGAGTGGCGATTTTTTGCCTTCAACAGGGCAGTCACTTTTGGGTTGAATGGTGGACCTGCTTCCACCAGAGTTTGACAGTTCTTCCTTGCAATGTCTTCCGCAACGTAAAGTCATCAGTCTGGACAGCAGACTGATCAGTGGAACTGTGGGAACTTTCTCTACGCCGAAGCATAGGAAGAAGCTGTCGGCGTCTGATCCCTGCCCACCAACCTGTATTCCGGCCTCAAAAAAAGTAAATTTTCTTTCCAGTTTTTAATTCTTTGGATCGGATTCTGATTCCAAGACAGGGGACAGTTTCTTGAAGCGGAGTGAAGGTCGCCACCGCATTTAGCACAAGGTCCGGATCTTTACACGGCCCATCATGGCGCCTGCAGCAAACACCTCACACCACTTGCCCAGAACAGCGGTCTCTGTCATGGCCACACTCTGGCACTGAAGCACCCAACGGACGGCACCTACACTGAAACACAACATGCAGGTAACCAAATTTGAGGACCGAGGCAGCACAGGTTGCAGAATGTCACAGAGTTATTGGTGGCCACTCTCTCTGCACCTTTCTTACTGTCACACTACCCTCGCACCTCCGTCACACACCCAGGGACGCCACTCCCTGTGTGAGCTCTCCTCTGAGACACCTGATAAAACGCGGCAGCGTAATCACACCTTACGACGAATTCAACTGTTTGTGGGGAGTCACCAAGATCTCCTTCCACAAGTTTTTGTTGCCCACAGCAGCTGTCAGATTGTTTTTGTGATCTATCATTGAATAAGAAACAGCCATTCCTCAACCTCCGTGATGGACCGAGGGTCTCCTTCTATACCTTGAAAGCCCTTTTGGATACAAAAGGGCTAAGAGCTGAAAAGGGGTATTTTCTCTCTGCTCTCCGTCCCTACCCACACGAGCCCGGAAGCCCAAAACCGCCAGTCTTCCTGTCGTACCCTCCAACACCGATAGTTCGCTGTCAGAAATCGAAATCCCCCCTGAAATAGGGGAGCTGCCATATTCGTTCCTCTCTTTTTTGGGGGAATTGTTTTTGAAAAGCCATACTAGTTTAATATTTTTTCGATTCCCCATTCCCTTAACCCCCCCACCCACCTTGAGTCCAAACTAGAGGGTGCCAGGGCCAAGAAAACCCAATGTCTTGACCCCTCCAGGCTTTTCGGATAGATATACGACAAAAAAACACACCAACCCTATCCCCCCTGACATGTCCGCAACTACACCCCGGACAGAGATGCTGAGGTGCCCTGCAGGGGATCACATGGCCACAGGGAACTGGCCTGTCCTTTGTGACCCCAGCCCCAAGAATGGGATGGCCGATTCGTACAAACCACCGGTTGGGGTGGAACTTTGCCCAAGTGTCCTTTATCCCATCAAGGAGATGTCCGAGCCAAATTAAGTTGATTTCTGCTGTGCTCTAGCCTCTCTCAATTCAACCCCCCCAGGTAAACACAATCCCCTCCGACACAGGTCACACCGCAAGGCACCCGCGGATACGGAACTGAAGGAACCACAGAGAGAAAAGGAGTGTGAAAAGCAGACTTGCCGGGGAGACGATGTAAAGAAAAGGGCCCAAATAAGGAAGTCAGAAAACAGATAAAAGGAGAAAGGTGGGTTACTCTTTAGTCAGATCCTCACTCCATAGCCCTATGACATTTGAAGCCCTACCAATGGTCAATCAACTCCTACCCACGTTACGCTTAGGCCCCATACAGCATTTTTGCTTTCGGACCTAGAAGCATTTGAAAAAACCAGCCTATCTCCGAGTATTGATGCCCCGCCAGCAAAGCCTAAGGGATCACTGGACCGCGCAAGCCCTCCGCCCACGACAAGGTCGCAACCCCCGGAGGTCCTATCTGAAGGAAGTTCTCCAGCTTGAAAATTACACACCACTAATCAACACATATACAGGACATGCACATGCAACAGCACATAGTCAACACAGAGAATAAACACAGCAGACAGACACAAAAACATCCAACACACACAAACACACATAACATACACAGTGTGCTCGACGACCCAGCATGCAGGCCTAAACGCCCGCCCCCCCGTCCCCCCCCGCCCCCCCAACCATACACATCCCACCACACCCACACAAAACAACTCAAAACACATACACAGATAAAAACAACTCAACACAACACACACACACAAACACAGCAGATTTACCGGTGAGCCAGCGGATCCTTATAGGTTCCATGTGCTCAGCAGCACATTCCTTCACCTGTCAAAACACAGTGTGGTCAGACACAATCATTATTCCTTCACCTGTCCCAACACAGTGTGGATCAGACACAATCATTACAACACATTCTTTCAGCTATCAGAACACAAATTCTTAGACACATCATTACAACACATTCCTTCACCTGTCCCAACACAGTGTGCTCAGACCCCAACCGAATCCCCATAACAGCACACTCCCTTCACCTGCCTAACACACTGTTCTCAGACACATCATTACAAAACACATTCTTCACCGTCAGAAAACAGATGTCTCAGACATATCATTAAGCACATTCCATCACCTGTCCCAACAGAGTGTGCTCAGACCATCATTACAACATATTCCTTCACCTGACCTAACACAACTGTCTCAGACACACATACAACACATCTTTCACCCGTCAAAACACAGTGTTGATCAGACACATCATTACGAGCACATTCCTCACCTGTTTCCAACACAGTGTGCTCAAGCCACATCATGACAACACATTCTTTTTCACCTGACCCAACACACTGTGCTCAGACATCATTACAACACAATTCCTTCACCTGTCCCAACAGTGGGTCAGACACATCAAACAACACATTCCACGCATAGAATTCCTCCCATTCCTTTGTTATCTTAGATGCCGTGATACTTTGGTTTACCTACGGGCCATCGCTAAATAATAGCCCCGCATCTGACCAATCACTGCAGACACGCGTAATCAAGCCACAGACAGTTGGAAGAGATAGCGGCAGAGCTAGTATCCGCCAAGCACTCATGGAGTTCTCTGTGCTGAAATCTGGAAGAAAGTGCGAATTTCAGTGTGTTTTAATACTCCTGTTCATCATCTTTGCTTGTTGACGTTTTTCATGTAGTCCACAGCTCGTAAAACAAGCAGACATTATCACATTCCTCAAATCTCACAATGCAAACGCCATCAGTTGAGAAGAACTGGAAAAATGTCGCTTCTCTGAGATAATAAATCCATGCATGTCTGGGGATTGCTGACAGTATTAAAACTTAAATTTTAAGGGTATTCGGATGTTTTGTCTGCTCTTACAAACAACTGTTCACAGAAAGAGTGTTTAGTTTCCAGTATTAATTATCACAGTCACATATGGCACACGCCGCTGGAAAGGCTGTATGTGGGTGGGTTAGATTGGTGAAAACCGTGTTTGGTGCCACCTCAGTAAGCTGCTCCGTGTCTGACGTCACTGTCTGTGTCCGATTAACACGGTACTGTGCAGACAACAGGTTTCGTGCTCTCTCTCTCTCTCTGGCTGTCTGTCTCTCTGGCTGTCTGTCTCTCTCTCTAGCTGTCTGTCTCTCTCTATGGCTGTCTCTCTCTCTCTCTGCACGCTAACTGAGTTTTGTCATTGCATGGGTCATTATTTTTTCCCCAGTGTTTTCTTCACTTAAGAACTCGGCGGCTTTTCCCCGTATTAACTTCCTCACAACTTCCCTCCCCCGCCCCTGTGCTTTCACCTACTAACTGATCGATTTTTTTCCCCTGTCTGCAGTGTGTGTAGGTGCGCGCGTGTGCGTGCGCACATGTGGTCGTGCGTACGTACATGCGTGAGTGCAAGCGTGCATGTGTGTGTGTGTGTGTGTGTGTGTGTGTGTGTGTGTGTGTGTGGTGTATGTGTGTGTGTGTGTGTGTGTGTGTGTGTGTGTGTGTGTGTGTGTGTGTGTGTGTGTGTGTGACTGAAGATGGCGTCCGTTCAGCACACAGAAACTAATCATACAGAGAGACTGAACTCTTTATGTAGACTCTGTGGTGGTCGGTCAAAACCAACCCGTTACAGGAAAACAATTTATTGCAATAAATATGCATCAGAACTGGAACAGTCATGTGGACTTATCATTTCTGAAGAAACAGAGGGAAAACTGTACTCTAGAACAATGTGTACAAATTGTTATGGTTATATGAAACTTGAAAAAAAGTGCTGCTGTTCTCCAATCAATAAAAGAACAGATAGCCAGTACACATAGCCTGTGGACTGAGTTTGACCCAACGATTGAAGAAGCTGATTGCACTGTGTGTCACACGTTTCATGAACAGTCCAAACCACGTAGACCTGTTAAAAAAAGGAAACTGGACCCCCTAGCAAATCAAAACAGAACAGTCAGCAGTAAGGAAATCTGTGATGACAGCAAGAAAGGTGAGTCGCTTGACACAAGTAGTTTAGGTGATATTTCTGACAGTGCTGTTACTTATTCAGATGGGGATATTTGTGGCAGCAATGTTGCAGATGACATAGCAAGAAAACAGAGTACAGGACTAGACACAATGCATTTCGACCTCTTGGGTCTTCTTCTGGCGAAAACACCTGTATCTATTGGTGGTGGGCTGAGTAGGGATGAATTTCAAATCTTTCGCCAAAACTGATCTTTCATCGTCAGAGACGTGATGATTCTCAGGGATCAGTGGATAAGGTGGTGATGGTGATCAGATTGGTAGTGTGGTCAGGATTGTGGGTTGGGGAGACTGAGTGGGTTGGGGAGGCGGAGTTTTTTTTCTTACTATCTATTTGATTTATCTGTTTCTTAAATTACTAATTTTTTTTTTTTTTTTTCATTTATGTATTTATTTTCTTTTATTTATTTTTTTAATTTTATAAATTTCTATTTCTATTTTTATTTTTAAAATTCACTTTATTTTATTTACCATCGTTTCACACGCCCTCCCCTTCTTTTTTCTTCCCCCCCCCTCCTTCCCCCAACCCCCTTCACTACTTTCTCCCATGATCCCCTTGTTTCCGTCTGGCAGCCATTTTTAATTTTAATCGTGAGACAAACAGGAGAAGCTAAGTGGTTCCATGTTCTTCTTGTCATTGTCCTAAATGTTATTTGTTTTTGCCTGAAGAAGACCCAAGAGGTCGAAATGCATTGCGTCTAGTCCTGCGCTCTGTTTGTCTGTGTTCTTGGCGGTAACTAACCCCCTCTCTTTCCAAATTTTGCTTCATTTTGCACCCTCAGTCGCTCCGTTTTGAAACTTTATTGAACACACTTGACATTCTTTGATTATTCTGTAATTAACTACCATACTTACATACAATTTTTTTTTTGTACATTTGACCACTTAAGTTCAATACAAAAAATAACATCACTTCCACAAAACTTCCAAATTTCAAAGCAGTCACTCAACAAACAAGAAAGGTATAATTATTTTAATGACCATACCCATTTTTAGCTCATCTCTAGCAAATCCTTATGGGATAGAGGACTGAGAACACACTATTTCTTATGGGAAGTCAAGAGTTAATCCTTGCCTGTCTATTCAGGGAGTGTCCGCAGGAGTATCAGCCTGTGTATGCAGAAGAAGAAAAAGAAGAAGCTAAACTCGATTTACAGAGTCAAATTAGGGTTATTACACACTTACAATTTCCCTTTAACAAACAGTTACATAACCTTCCAGTGCAGAAAGCTGTAAAAAGTCTATCACCTTGATGTAATCAGGTGCCCAACTGAACACTGCAGACAATATACATTTTGGCGTCATATACTGTACCATGTCAGACAATAGCATTCACGGCAGTTAGTCTGCTCTGCCAGGCCGAAGTTTTTGTGTGCCTAATGCAGTGATAAGACAGTCACGTGGTGCCCAACCCACTTCCGCCGTCGGAAGAAGCCAGTGTCAGTCTCCCATACCTCATTCCTCTCTCGGCCTGCCGTCCAAGCAAGATAAGTCTTGTGCTCTGTGACACTGGCTTCTTCCGACGGCGGAAGTGGGTTGGGCACCACGTGACTGTCTTATCACTGCATTAGCCACACAAAAACTTCGGCCTGGCAGAGCAGACTAACTGCCGTGAATGCTATTGTCTGACATGGTAAGTACTAGCCAAACAGGGAGTATAATACAAACTCCCCATGTAAGTGGTTTGCACCATGTGTAGCTTCTTCTCTGAGCCAGGAAAATGAAGTAGTGATGACCAACACACTGACAGACACATATACACTAACTACAGGTACTGACCTGGTGATAGGCAGGGTACATGATGGACGATCGCACGTTGTAGTCAGGAAAACTCAGTGACAGAGTGGTAGCGTCGTGACCCAGAGGGTTCAAGGCCACCGTGCCTGTCAAAACAACATGTGTAATAACACATGTAACCTGTGTGCATGAGTGTGTGTGTGTGTGTGTGTGTGTGTGTGTGTGTGTGTGTGTGTGTGTGTGTGTGTGTTTGTTTATGAAGAGAGAAGAGAGAGAGAGAAGAGAGAGAGAGAGAGAGAGAGAGAGAGAGAGAGAGAAGAGAAGAGAGAGAGAGAGAGAAGAGAAAGAGAATCTGAGTGTAAATGTGTTTAACACATGAGAAAGAAATAATGAGACGAAACTTTACAGCTCCATTTTCTTGGCTCTGGAGAAACCTTCTCAAATTTATTCTTACATCTTACCTGTCCACACAAACACTTTATCCCTACTTGGCAAGGAACATCACTGATATAATCATCATTCTCAAAGGAAACAAAACTGGAATGCAGGGAGCCATCCATGCCTTCATCACCAGTTAGGCCACCTGAGTGATCACTCTTGGTGATTTCACATCACGATTATGAGTCAGAACATAATTCAGCGTTCACACCTTTTTCCCAGCAAAACAGGACAGGAGGTCAGAGGGCGTCTTAGTGGTTCGACAGGTAAATACATCGTAAAACTACTTTTAGTAGCGAAATTCTCTTTTTTCTTGTCACCTGTCCAAACAAATGTCAGAATAATGAAAAAGGACGGTGGAAAGCACACTCATCTGAAGAGGGAGGCAATAAGCCCACACAAGAATGTCTCTGCACAGTTCCCCAGGCCCTGAACTTGGAATTAAAGTCCACTACGGTCTCCCCATGATAGTCTGGAGGTGAATGGATTAGTTCCCACTCTTCCTCAAGAAAATGGCAAAAAGCGACAAGCAATAAGAATGTTTATAAGAACAAACACAGTCAAAGAAGAAATAAGAAACACATATACAAAATCTGGAAAAGGTGAAAACCCTTTCAAACGACATAATGAGATGAGTGTAAAAACACACTACTTAAGCAGACCATAAAAAACACTCCAAAACACAAACAAGAACATACAGAAGAGTTGGGTTAAAAAAAAAGTGCAATCACACGCTTGTGCAAAATAATCCAAGTGGAAAGAGCATAACGGTGAACTGCCTCAAACAGACCGGGTCAAGGATTAACCAACGAAGGTGAGCTGCTGACTGAGCTACTACAGTGCCCCTGAGGCAACCAAGTGCCTGCATTTCCTCAGAAATGTCACTGAGGCAGAACCTTCCACAGGCTGTCTGTGACTTCCACCTCCAGCCAGCTGCATGTAGAATGCCAGCTATGGAAAAGCTCTGCCAGAGGGCACACATGTATCCCATTCATTCTTTCATACACCCAACACACCTGCGTCAGGGTGGGTTTGGTCACAGTCAGAGGACCCCCAGGCCTCCCAGCCAGTGTTCAGTGTGGCTTGCCCTTTTGCAGGACAAGCCTCAGTGAACGCTATTGTATCCCCTGAGCCTACCTGGGTAAAGCAGCCATGCACGTCTCAGATGAATATACCGATGAATATACCGGCCACAGCCGCTCTTCCTCACTTTCAAGGTGCTGAGGGCCAACGGTGCAGAGCGGTTGGGGGAAATACACCGGCCAAAGCCGCTCTTCATCATTTGATAAGTACTGAAAGATTCAAGGGTGCAGAGCGGTTGGGGAAATACACCGGCCAAAGCCGCTCTTCATCATTTGATAAGTACTGAAAGATTCAAGGGTGCAGAGCGGTTGGGGGAAATACACCGGCCAAAGCCGCTCTTCATCATTTGATAAATACTGAAAGATTCAAGGGTGCAGAGCGGTTGGGGGAAATACACCGGCCAAAGCCGCTCTTCATCATTTGATAAGTACTGAAAGATTTCAAGGGGCAGAGCGTGGGGGATTACACCGGCCAAAGCGATTCTCTTTATGAAAACTGAAGATTCAAGGGTGCACAGCGGTGGGGATTAGCAACACCCCATTAAATTCATTCCGGACTAAAATTGACAGTGTAGATTAAAAGTTGCAGGTATTTCTCCGCCAAAAACGGGACGCAGGTAGAGCTTATTTTTGCAGGTTTACATGGAAGCGTGATTCTGAAAGGATCGCATTTCCAAGTTTTGCAATGTTGTTAGATGGGAAACCTTTCATTAAGACTGCACTTGGAGACTTGATAAATATCTGTAAACCCATTGAAACAAATGAGTACATGACATTGTCCAGAAGCGGAAAGCCGCGAATGACAAAGAGAGAGTACTGACAAACAAAGGACAATGTGGAGAGATGCGGAGCAGAGCAATTGCAGAATGGAATTCTCGTTTGTGACCCAGGAAAAGCTCCAATCAGGTGAATGTGTGCTTAAAAGATCAGCTTAATAAGATCCAGACACCCCCCCCCCCCCCCAAAAAAAATTTAAAGTCTGAAAAAGATCAGAGAGGACATGTTCCCAAAAGGGAAAAGGAAAAAATTAAGTTTGATTCATCAACATCACTCACAGGAATCACTACGGGTATGGGAAGATAGCCCCTCTCTCCCACTTTCTGTCTTTTTGTTGTTTTTTTTTGTTTTTTTTTTTAATCTATTGCCAATGTTCCCACAAGTAGAAACAGGCGTTTTTGGACGGTAGTAGGAAATAATCATTATGATGCATGCAGATACTTCACACTTCCTACTTAAAAACGGGAAAATCAGTCTCACAAAATCTCACATCACACTTTCAATGTAGAGACTGGCTGACGGTAAGCACTTCACACGCCATTGCCTGCTCACACATTCTTGCCGATTTTTTCCAGGCCAACCATGACACTTCCCTCTCAATCAGTCAATGGGCGCATGTTTCATAAAATTAAACACTATGACAGCCAGAACTATGTCATTTCATTTTCAGCTGTGTGTGAGTTAAGCTGTGTTAAGCTTCTCGCCCGCTTATCAAATCTTTTTTTTTCCTTCTCAAATTTGTCAGCAGTTTTTGTGGGTTTTTTTGTATCTCACTTACTCCAACTGACTGCAAGTGTTACAAAAATGATAAATGTGAGCACTCTCCTAGCAATGCTGGCACCAGCCGTAAGAACCAGAGACATCTACATAAACATATACACACAAACACACACATACAGATACACACACACACACACACACATAAACACGCACACCACACACAACACACACACACACACACACACACCACACACACACATACATAAAACACACACACCACACACACACAACACACACACACACACACACCTGACCGAGGAGGGTAACAGGATTCGTCAATCATCAGAGTTTCAAACTGCCATAGGGCAACACTTGGTCCCCACGA
The DNA here is from genome assembly GCA_018398815.1 of Conus ventricosus. Lineage (NCBI taxonomy): Eukaryota > Metazoa > Mollusca > Gastropoda > Neogastropoda > Conidae > Conus > Conus ventricosus. The sequence continues at coordinate 4,266 of JAFLJL010013644.1, read as the reverse complement.
GGCAGACGTCCCTTGAAGTCATACACTGGCATGTTGACCCAGGCTATGGGGTTAAAGTCCTGACAACACAGCAACATAGTCAGACAGTTTGCGCACACAGACACACATTCACACACACACTCATGCGCACACACACACACACACCACACACACACACACACACACACACACACACATACAACCATACACACTCATACACACATACAAAATGCCTAGCCCAGACCCATTTGTTAACATGATCCTGATATTATATCCATTTATTTCATACAATGTCAAGGTACAAGTGGGGAGGACTCCCCGACCCTGAAATTGGATTTATCTGTGGCCAACTCTCCAATCCTGAAACTGAGTTGTAGCCATCTCCAATCCTGAAACTGAACTGTGGCCAACTCTCCAATCCTGAAACTGAACTGTGGCCAACTCTCCAATCCTGAAACTGAGTTGTAGCCATCTCCAATCCTGAAACTGAACTGTGGCCATCTCCAATCCTGAAACTGGACTGTGGCCAACTCTCCAATCCTGAAACTGAGTTGTATGCCATCTCCAATCCTGAAACTGAACTGTGGCCATCTCCAATCCTGAAACTGAACTGTGGCCATCTCTCCAATCCTGAAACTGAGTTGTAGCCATCTCCAATCCTGAAACTGAAACTGTGGCCATCTCTCCAATCCTGAAAATGAGTTGTAGCCATCTCCAATCCTGAAACTGAACTGTGGCCATCTCTCCAATCCTGAAACTGAACTGTGGCCATCTCCAATCCTGAAACTGGACTGTGGCCATCTCTCCAATCCTGAAACTGAGTTGTAGCCATCTCCAATCCTGAAACTGAATTGTGGTCATCTCTAATCCTGAAACTGAATTGTGGCCATCACTCCAATCCTGAAACTGAACTGTGGCTATCTCTCCAATCCTGAAACTTAATTGTGGCCATCTCTCCAATCCTGAAACTAAATTGTGCTGTTCCTTAGATATTGAAACCGAATTGTGGTGATTCTGCAGATCCTAAAACTGAATTGTGGCCATCCCTCCAGTCCTGAAACTAGATGTCCATTCCTTTCATCTTGAAACTGCATTGTAACCATCTCTCCAATCCTGAAATTGAATTGTTGCTATCACTCCAATCAGAATACTGAATTACAGCAATCTCTCCAGTCCTGGAAGTGAAAGTGGCCATTCTTAAAATCCAAAAAACTGATGATGGCCATCTCTCCTACCTGAAACTGAACTGTGGTCATCTACCTGATCCTGAAACTGAACTGTGATAATCTATCTGATCCTGAAACTGAACTGTGGTCATCTATCTGATCCTGAAACTGAACTGTGGTCATCTATCTGATCCTGAAACTGAACTGTGGTAATCTATCTGATCCTGAAAATGAATTGTGGCCATCCTTCCAATCTGAAACGGAGTTGTGACCATCCCTCAAGTTCTGACACTGAATTGTGATCATCTCTCCAATCCCGTAAATGGTTAGTGGCAACCACTCAAACCCTGAACCTGAATTATGGCCATCCCTCCAGTTCTGGACATGAACTATGGCCATCCTAGTAATTTGTGAAAATTATCATCTTCACTCACTCCTCTCTGCTTGTTATGCCTTGCTCCTTTCAGTTTCCCAGTCATGGATCATCCCTTCACTTATCAGCGTCTACCCACCATGCCATACTTCTTTCTGTCTGTCCCCTCCTCCTCCCCCCCCCCCCCCCCAGTCACAGACCACTCTCACTCACCAAATATGATCAACATGCTGGTGTCCCCCCCCCCCCCCCCCCCCCCCCCCCAGTCACAGACCACTCTCACTCACCAGATATTGATCATCATGCTGGTCTCCTTTAAAGTCCACGTCTTGCTCAATTCTGTCTGTTTTGCAAACTCTCTCCTCTCTCTGTTTCCTTTTCTGTCTGTCTGTCTGTCTGTCTGTCCCTCATGCGCACACAAAGACTTGCACACACACACACATCTATTCAGCCTATTTTACTGTACATCACACATAAGATAAAAGCACAGAATACAAAAACATGCATGCTGTCAATCTGTAAAAGTGGAGAATAGAAAAAAAAAGTTCTTAGGAACACAAGCTTTTTAAAACTATGAAACAAAACAAAAAGCTACGTCCCAGGGACCTGTCTACGACAGAAAGCAGAACAAGAGGCTCTAGCCTGGCATTGGTGGCGAACTGAAAAAATGTTGTCTTACCCTGGCGTTTTTCTTCTTGATTGTGGCCGCTGCACACACTGTGAAACACAGCCGTGCAGAGCGTGGGACATCCGCTACCACCAGCGGGAAGTTCAGGTCGACCTTGTCATTGCAGTAGCCATCCAGAACAGTCAGTTCCTCCGTCTCCTGCACTTCACACAGAGCCTCATTCCCATGATAGAGGCCAGAAAACAGCTTGATCTGCAAGCACAGAAAACACCCAGACAACTTGTAACCTCACTCCCATGATAGAGGCCAGAAAACAGCTTGATCTGCAAGCACAGAAAACACCCAGACAACTTGTAACCTCATTCCCATGATAGAGGCCAGAAAACAGCTTGATCTGCAAGCACAGAAAAAAAACAACAGACAACTTGTAACCTCATTCCCATGATAGAGGCCATAAAACAGCTTGATCTGCAAGCACAGAAAAAAACAGACAACTTGTAACCTCATTCCCATGATAGAGGCCAGAAAACAGCTTGATCTGCAAGCACAGAAAACACCCAGACAACTTGTAACCTCATTCCCATGATAGAGGCCAGAAAACAGCTTGATCTGCAAGCACAGAAAAAAAAAAACAGACAACTTGTAACCTCACTCCCATGATAGAGGCCAGAAAACAGCTTGATCTGCAAGCACAGAAAACACCCAGACAACTTGTAACCTCATTCCCATGATAGAGGCCAGAAAACAGCTTGATCTGCAAGCACAGAAAAAAAACAACAGACAACTTGTAACCTCATTGCCATGATAGAGGCCAGAAAACAGCTTGATCTGCAAGCACAGAAAAAAAAACCCAGACAACTTGTAACCTCATTCCCATGATAGAGGCCAGAAAACAGCTTGATCTGCAAGCACAGAAAACAAAGACAACTTGTAACCTCATTCCCATGATAGAGGCCAGAAAACAGCTTGATCTGCAAGCACAGAAAAAAAAACCCAGACAACTTGTAACCTCATTCCCATGATAGAGGCCAGAAAACAGCTTGATCTGCAAGCACAGAAAAAAAAAACAGACAACTTGTAACCTCATTCCCATGATAGAGGCTGTCACACTGTCACTTTTGCACACGCGCATTCATGACAGCATTTACTCCATACGCACACGCAATCTTTCCAATCAACCAAAAGGCGCACACCGAATGTTTTTTTCTTCTCCCCCTCTCCTTCGGGAAAACACTTTACTAAATCACATCAAACAATTTATAAACAGATTTTATACATGTAGCTCTCTTTCCACTGAGAGGCAAACTAACTCACTCAAGACTTCATAAAGTCACGGCCTTCACACAACATTGGCCCACAAAATCCAGACCAGGAAAATAAATGATTCTTTCACTCCTTGATGCTATGCCTGCATCCGAATTAAGACTCGCTCCATCCTTTCATGATTCCCTGTCTCTCTCAGACATCATCTCGCCCCCTCGATTTCTCCCGTCCTGGAGATATGACTTCCGACTCCTCTCCCTCAACTTCTCCTGTCCCTGGAGAGATGAATGAGTTCCAACTCCTCTCCCTCGACTTCTCTTGTCACTGGAGATACGAGTTCCGACTCCTCTCCCGGGAGTCCTGATTTGCTGGGGCTGAACTACCGGTGTGTTCCCCACACCATGGCCATCTTTAACCACCTCACGGGGTGAAAGATGAAGGGTGAAGGGCGAAGGGTAAAAGGTGAAGGATGAAGGGCTGGTAATGACTGGTCAGCAACGAGGACCAGCGTCCTGACAGGTTCGAGTCTCTAGGCCATCTGCGGCTAAAACTGATTCTTTCCTCCCTCCTCCTAGTGAGTGCATACTCAGTGTTCAAAACACATGACCAGCACCTTACCAGCCCTTGTTAAACTATCACTCAGTGGTCACTTTCACCCAATGACCACGTTTGTTTCTTTACCGAGTCATTCTCACCATTATTTGGGGACGCCCGCTACACTAGTCAAGCCACATGAATATTCTTTCTTTTAGTTGTGGCATGGGGAAATGATTCATATCACTAACTACATGTGATGGAGCGTCACATGCCTTGATGTGAGCTACGTCACATGACCAGAGCCAGAAAACAGCTTGATC
>JAFLJL010013643.1:10000-20000 GCA_018398815.1 Conus ventricosus | reverse complement strand
ATGTCTACCTATCTATCTATCTATCTACCTATCTGCTGTCTACCTTTCTATGTATTTGTGTATCAATATATCCATCTGCCTATCTGTCTTTCTCCCCCCCTTCGCACACACACACACACACACACACACTGTCAACCTCGGGTGATGTCGATGGAGGAAGGACTAGCGCACAGCCCAAACACACTCACAGCTTGCTTACAATCTCATTCATATATCATGCATTCGTCACATCAAACCACTAGTAAAGTCTATAACTTTACTACACATGATCATAGAAAGAAACATCAATGCATATGGAATCAAACAAATAAAACATTCTCTCTTTCCTGAACTTCACAAAATCATTTATCTAAAACATCATTAACTAACCCGGGTATAAATAGATTTCTACTTTACCTGGCCAGGTGATCTTAACTATTCACGAATCACTGTCTCTTTCTTTTCCTTTTTTTTTCTCACTGTCACTTTCACCACACGACACAACTGCTGGCACTGGTGCTGGACTGCTAGCACCGGTCAGGCTGGACTGCTGGCGTTGGTCAGGTTGGACTGCCGATGAAGTGGCGCTGGCCAAGTATGAGGTCGAACCCCAGTGAAGATAGAACAGTGACTATCAACATCGATCTGTTCTCCTTTCTTTCTTCCTGCATTAACGCATTGCACTCTCTCTCTCTCTCTTCTAGTCTGCTCTTATCAAATGGACATGGTTGCTTTTCTTTTCTTTTTTCTTTTCTTTCTTTTCTTCTTCATTAGTTAGCAACTCTCTCTCTCTCCACATCTCTCCTCAGTCCTTCCTCTGCAGACTATCTCATGCTAATCTCTCAACTTGGTTTCTCTTCTCTCCTCCCCTCATCTCTCTGCTTTTCTCTCCTCAGAGATTACACTCAGACCTCTCTCCTCTGTCTCTCTGTTCGTTCTCCCCCTCGTTCTGCTCTTCATCTCCCTGCCTTTTCTCTCCTGCAGAGACTATACCCAGAACCTCCTCATCTCTCTCTCCCTGTTCGTTCTCCTCTCCCTGCCTTCCGTAGGCGAGAGCCTACTCCCCGAATTCTCCCTTTCCTCGTCTGTTCGTTTCCTCGTTCCCCCTTCTTCACTCTCACACCCCTTCTTATTCTTTCCCGATTGCCCCCAAAAAGGGCGAGTACCTTGGGGTCTTTTTTTTTTACCCCCTCGCCCCCGAAGTTATCTCCCTCTAATTCCTTTGGGTGTTAAATCATGCATCATGCCTACACCCTTACTCCGTGGGGGTAAATTTGGTCATTTAATTGATTAGCTAATTTCCCCCCCCCACCACCACTCCCCTTCCCCCCCTTCCCCCTTTTAAACCCCCGTGGGGCTTAATCGTGGACACGGCAACTAAATTGCTGAGAGTCTGAGCCAGGGGGCTACGACTCGCTCGCTAACCGAGGGTTAAAGCTGATTAGTCCCTAGCCGGGGCAGACCGTCTCTGTGAAGCCTCTCCCCCATGCTTAAAGGCCGATCCCAACCCTGGGCCCCTTATGTGGCGCCAGAAAGTTTGAGTTAGGACTTTTGTCCCGTTTAAGGGCCGGCGACGACCCCACTTTGGTTGTGTTGAATTTTGCCTTTAAAAATTTCCCCCTTTCAAAAAACTAGCACCCCATTGTCTCAAAACAAACGGGAAAAAAAAAAACAACCAATTTGCTGACACACAGTACACGGCAAATTTTTTAAAAAAAAATTTCAACCACGGGTTAAAATTATAAAATTTTAATCATTTGTGAATACCCCTCCAATATTATCATTGACGTGCGCTCTTGCGTTATTTCAACTCATTTTATAACGACCTCTGTGCGCACTTATGCAATTCCCTTACCTGCGGATTTGCCATCTCTCCTTTTCACAATTCTTATGAAAAGCACAATATAATATGATCACGATCATGACACTTCGCTGAGGAATCTCCATCCTCACTTATTGCAATTAATGCATTACTACACAAGCGACTGTATGCTCCAAGCATAACTACATTTACATGAACAAATCTCACAAAGAAAATATGAACAAGTCTCACACAAAAATATGAACCATAGCCAACTGGGAATGAACCCATATCCACTCAACATAACTGTAATCAACACATATTATCAACAAAGCACCCCGGATATGACTGACTTCCTCTGAGTTGCAGCTTGCTAGACTACACGGCTTAAATAGTCAGCTCCGACATTCTGTCGACCTGGGATGTACTGCACTCGATACCTGTAGGGCTGCAGTGCCATTGCCCAACGCAGAACCCTGCTGTTTTTCAGCTGTGCCTCCTGCAGGAATTTGAGTGGTTGGTGATCTGTCTCTATCACGAACTCTTTCCCATACAAGTATTTGTGGAACTTCTGCACGGCCCACACGACAGCTAAACACTCCTTCTCCACCGTTGCGTACCCTTCTTCACACTTTGTCAACTTCCTGCTAGCATATCTCACAGGAAACTCGACCCCTTCATGCTCCTGTAACAATACTGCACCTATCCCACCACCTGATGCATCTGTCCGCAACAAAAATGGTTTGGACATATCTGGTAGCTTCAAGATGGGGCGGGAACCTAGTCTTTCCAACACCGTCTGCAGTGCTTGCTCTGCAGCGTCTGACCATTCGACCACTGCCGGTTTCCCTGCCTTGACCAAATCACTGAGAGGACTCGTGATTGCAGCAAAATTTGGGACAAACTCCCTATAGAACCCAATAAAACCTAGCAGACTCCTGACTTCTGTTTTGGTCTTTGGTCTCTCTGAATTCATCATCTTCCTCCACCTTTCCTCTTTCCGGCTGCTTTGTGTCGCCTCCGACAACAAAACCTAGGGACTCCTACTGTCTAGCCCTTCATACAGTGACACATCCCTGTATGACTCTTCTGGAAACTTAGGCAACAAAATCTCCCCTTCTTCTGCTGGGTCTCTTTCACCTCATCAATGATTGCTGCTGCGCCTATGTGCTGAGTCTCACGCTGAATATATTTGCGGAGAAAATTTGCATGGAAAAGTTTTGGTTTTCCATTCACATCAATTCGTAATCTCGACCGACCTTTTCAGTGATGGTGAATGGTCCCTTCCAATGCATCACAGCTTGTTGTGATCTGTGGGAAGCAGTAACAGGACTTGATCTCCCACCTTGGGGATTGCTTCCTCACCTTCCTGTCATATTGCTTCTTCTGAACGACCCTAGCCTCCTGCAAACCTTCCCTTGCAACCTTGCATGTCTCATACCTGTGCCCACCTTTGGAACAGGGCGAGATTGGGCCAATCAGATCAATAGCCACTCTCCTGAATGGTGTGTCAATTAAAGGGGGATGTTTAAGAGGTGCCTTCCTCTTCACCCCTCTTGTGGCTGATCTTTGACACACATCACATGACGTGCAGAAACGTTTTATGTCTGCCACTGCTCCTGGCCAATGAAAGTCATCAAAGATTCGGTCAGCTGTTTTCCTGGTGCCGAGATGACCCGCCATGAGCGCCTCGTGACCCACTGACATGACAGTGTCACGATAACCTGCTGGTACCTCTAACTGAGTGGTCACCTTACCTGTCTTCCCCTTGGTGAACACTCGGTACAACAGCCCGCCTTTCACAAGAAATTCTGTCTCACCTCCTCTAACCACCTGTTTTTCTCACCTCTTGCCAACTCCCAAGACTTCACGAGCGAAGGGTCTTGTTCCTGTGCTGCCCTAAACTCATCAGGCGACACATCTATGCCTGACTTCCTTGCCGGAACGACTAACGGTTTATCAACCTTTTCCTCCTTCTTGCTCCGTGTTTGAACTGCTGCCCCTGTAGCAGTCCACAACTCAGGATCCCCTGGATCCCTTGCCCCTGGAATATTTCCAATGATCAGATCGTGAAGGGGTTTCTCCATCACCAACGCAGACAACTCGCCTGAGAAGTAAGGGGTACGTACTTCTATCTTAGCAACTGGAAACTCCCTCACAGTGCCATCGATTAGAGTACAGGTCTGGATTTGCCCTGTCAAATCCCTTTATCGACCAGCGTTGTTCGTACTACACCGCATGAACAACCAGTGTCTCGTAACACTTTCACCCTCTGCTGGCCAATCCACCCTTCTTCCACTGGTAACGAACCACTCAGCCTAGTGCCCTCCATCCCTGACACTGACTGCTGTCCAGTGCTAGCCATAAGCTGCACTCCACCCTCTTCAGACTGAATCCCTTTTGGTTCCACTGCAGGTCGTTTCCCTTGACGACCCTTATCGACTTCTTGCAAGGCTGCTGCCTTCTGGAACCTCATGCGACAATCCCTCGCCACATGTCCCTTCCTGTGACAAATGAAACACCTAATGTCCCTTTGCCCTTCCTTCTGCCCCACCACTGGGTTTGCAGACTTTGCAGAAAACTCCCCTGGTCTCCTTGCACTCTTCTCACCTGTGCCTAGCACCTGTTTCTCCTGCACCTTCGTGCCCAAACGTGCCTCTCTATACACCTCTGCGAACTTCAACAACTCCCCTGCTGTCTCTGGCTGTCTCTCTTTCAAATGTATGGTTAACTCAGGGCTGCAACCTGACAAAATCTGTTCTTTCATAACTAGCTCTTTCAATTCAGCGAACTCCTTCTTCGTACCACTCAACTCTAACCATTTCTCAAAATAGTGATCTAGACGTGCACCAAACTGAGTGTACGTTTCACCTGCTTGTAATTTAGCTGAACGAAATTTCTTCCTGAACCCCTCCTCTGTGAGGTCAAATCCCTTCATTAAAGACTCCTTCACAGCACCAAAATCAGACTGCTGTTCTGCTGGTAACGCAGTGAAAATCTGTAACGCCTTACCCGTCAGTAACGCTGACAAAATGACTGCCCACTCTTCTGAAGGCCAACCCTGACTGGTCGCAAACGTTTCGAAACGACTGATGTATGCGTCAATCGAATCGGTCCCTTCCGAGAATTTTGGCAACTTGGGTCGGGGAGCGTAACTGCGCACAGAGTCACTGGAAAGTGAGCTACCATCATCGGTGGTCTCCCTTTGTATTCTTACTTTCTCTAGCTCTAATTGAACCTTTAATCTTTCTGTTTCCTGCTTCATTCTTTCTGTTTCCTGCGCTTCCCTCATTCTTTCTGTTTCCTGCGCTCCCCTTATTCTTTCTGTTTCCTGCTTCATTCTTTCTGTTTCCTGCTCTGCTATTTCTCCCGCGACACGTCGTCTTTCCGCGCGTTCATCCCTTTCCATCTTTTGCTGGTTTTCAACAAATGCACGCAACTCATCTCCTGAGTAACCTAAATCACGAGCGACGCTCACGAGTTGTTCAATAGGGGTGTTCTTTTCTTCCGCCATTGTATCTCTTTCTTTTTTTTTTTTTTTTTTTTTTTTGAACAAGATTTTATAACAACGACAGCCAAACTGGTGGTTTCCGACACGAGTGACGTGATAGCACAATCCTATGAATGATAATATTAGCTTGGGACAACGTAGTTAGTTTTTATAAGACGCCCAGCGCCTGACCCAACTATGAGAGCGAATTATAGGCAGTCTGTGCGAAATAAGTACTCTGGGGCTGAAATGCCAAGCCTAGTATTAACTATCTTGGAAGCAATGCCAAGCCTAGTATTTAACTATCTTGGGAACATACAGTAAGACAACCCCTTGTCTTAGGATTACAATACTTGAATCCCACCCAGCTTCCTCTCTGAGAAGTTGAACAATTATAATAAATGGGCCAGAATATCCTGGCAAGCTCGCCAATAAATTGTCAACCTCGGGTGATGTCGATGGAGGAAGGACTAGCGCACAGCCCAAACACACTCACAGCTTGCTTACAATCTCATTCATATATCATGCATTCGTCACATCAAACCACTAGTAAAGTCTATAACTTTACTACACATGATCATAGAAAGAAACATCAATGCATATGGAATCAAACAAATAAAACATTCTCTCTTTCCTGAACTTCACAAAATCATTTATCTAAAACATCATTAACTAACCCGGGTATAAATAGATTTCTACTTTACCTGGCCAGGTGATCTTAACTATTCACGAATCACTGTCTCTTTCTTTTCCTTTTTTTTTCTCACTGTCACTTTCACCACACGACACAACTGCTGGCACTGGTGCTGGACTGCTAGCACGGGTCAGGCTGGACTGCTGGCGTTGGTCAGGTTGGACTGCCGATGAAGTGGCGCTGGCCAAGTATGAGGTCGAACCCCAGTGAAGATAGAACAGTGACTATCAACATCGATCTGTTCTCCTTTCTTTCTTCCTGCATTAACGCATTGCACTCTCTCTCTCTCTCTTCTAGTCTGCTCTTATCAAATGGACATGGTTGCTTTTCTTTTCTTTTTTCTTTTTTCTTTTCTTCTTCATTAGTTAGCAACTCTCTCTCTCTCCACATCTCTCCTCAGTCCTTCCTCTGCAGACTATCTCATGCTAATCTCTCAACTTGGTTCTCTTCTCTCCTCCCCTCATCTCTCTGCTTTTCTCTCCTCAGAGATTACACTCAGACCTCTCTCTCTCTGTCTCTCTGTTCGTTCTCCCCCTCGTTCTGCTCTTCATCTCCCTGCCTTTTCTCTCCTGCAGAGACTATACCCAGAACCTCCTCATCTCTCTCTCCCTGTTCGTTCTCCTCTCCCTGCCTTCCTGTAGGCGAGAGCCTACTCCCCCGAACTTCTCCCTCTCTCTCTCTGTCTGTTCGTTTTCCTCGTTCTCCCCCGTTCTCTCACTCTCACACCCTTCTTATTCGTTCCGATCTGTCCAAAAAGGGCGAGTACCATTGGTCAGTATTTTTAACCGCCTCGTCCCCGAAGTTATCTCCCTCTAATTCCATTGGATGTTCAAATCATGCCAGTCATGCCTACACCCTTACTCTCTGTGGTGGTCAATTGGTCATTTAATTGATTAGCTAGATTTCACCCCCACCACACACTACCTTCCCCCCTTCCCTACTTAACGGGCGCCGTGTGGCTTAAGTCGTGGACACTGGTCAATCTAAATTGGCTAGATGAGTCTGAGCCAGGCGCTACGACTCGTCTCGCTAGACATCGAGGCGTCGGTCAAAGCTGATTAGTCCGTCTAGCCGGACAGACCGTCTCTGTGAAGCCTCTCCCCTATGCTTAATTGGCCGGATCCGAACCATGGGCCCGTCTATGTGGCGCCCAGAATGTTTGAGTTAGGACTTATGTCCAGTTGAAGTGGCCGGCGACGGACCACACTTTGGTTGTGTTGAATTTTGACCGTGACACACACACACACACACACACACACACACACACACACACACACACACACACACACATATATATAATATATATATTATATATATATATATATATATATAATATATATATATATATACATGGAGAGAGAGAGAGAGAGAGAGAGAGAGAGAGAGAGAGAGAGAGAGAGAGAGAGAGAGAGAGAGAGAGAGAGAGAGATCATTACTCTGGCGATTTCCAGTTATACGTGTCTATATCTAAATACCCAGCACATGCATACATGAACATTTGCATGAGCCCCCATAATCTGGTCAACGACAGCAAGGAAAATCCTGTCATTAGCACAGAACAGTGGCAGAATGATGAAGAACATGTCCAGGAGAGAGAGAGACAGAGAGACAATTGAAGTAAAAAGGCAAACAAGCAATGTAAACAAATATAATCCAATATTTCGAGCGGCTGCTCTTTTTCAAGGACGACAGACTGTGCAGTCACGTCAAAAGTGAAGTGACTTCATCATCAGGTCGATGCTAAAAGAAAACTTGCGTCATGACAGTAATGTCATCACCAAGTGATGCAAAGTCTAACACACCATCCTGTTGTTATTATTTGTCACTGCCCACACCCACCAATATACTAACAGCCCCCCTCCCCCCCCCCTCTCTCTCTCTCTCTCTCTCTCTCTCTCTCTCTCTCTCTCTATATATATATATATATATATAATATATATATATATATATAAAGCATAGAATAAAGTCCATTATATGGTCTAAAAGCAGAACGGTGCTCAAACGGACCATTCGTCCTCAATGGCCACCATGAAAAAGTCAAATTCTTTGGCTCTGTCTGCCCTGCTTTTATGATGACCTCTGTTTTCCATTTCCTTCGTGACGTAGTTGCTAATAATGGAACGAAATGGAGGAGTCGCATTATGAGAGACGAGACAAAAGACGCGATCCCCAAACTATTTCAATGAAGTCTTTTGAAACACACCAGGTGTCATCAAGGCACACTTGTCGATATCTCTCACACAATTTTATTGAAAGTTTGCACGGTAGTGGTCGTTCAGATACATATACATGCATAGTATTATAAGTATGTGTGATGGAGACTGCTAAATGAGAGATGCACGTGCATTTGTGTAAGAGTCCTTGTACCGGTCACTGTACATTTTACGGGTTAGACTTACTGTTCTTGATTCAGCATGTCATCATGTGTAATGAATAAACAAGCAAACATAGTTTAGTAAACAAGTGAGCCCCACTGTTTTGAACATAAAATGACGACGACGACGACGACAACAACAACAACAACAACAACAATACTACTACTACTAATGATAATAACAATAATCATTAATACGATATTAATAATGATGATGATTATAATAATGATACTACTATTACTACTACTACTACCACAACAGCTACTACCACTACTGATGATAATAATGATAATGAGAATAATGAGAATAATGATGATAGTGATAATATAATGATAATACTAATGATAACGATAATTACTAGTGATAAAGGGAGTTGTGGGTGGAGAGGGTTTCCACAGAGTGTCGTTCGATTGATATCTAAGTGACAAAGTCCCCACACGCGCCATTTCCTCGATTCATCTACCGCACGTCTCCAGCGAGTTTTTTTTCTTCCTCTTTTCAACTGAATAACGTCATCTAGTTTTGACGTCACCCATGACGTGCACCTCTTAACACATCCGCTTCGATTTCTTCCCATCACTATCACTTTTTGTACTCCCAGTTCTTATAGAATGCTGTCTGTGTGTCTGTCTGTCTGTGTGTGTGTCCATGGTCAAAAATGTGTTCCACTCGCTCCAGACAAAACTACTGGGCCGATCTTTCTGAAAATTTGTAGGTATGTTCATTATGGATCACGGATGATGCCCGATGTTTTAATTTACCGTTGCAGCCGTTACTAACGGCTGTAACGGCCTGTAACGATTTTTTTTTCTCCATGGAATATATCAGAAAGTACTTGAACGATCTTTGTGAAAATTAGCAGGTATGTTCATTATGGGTCTCGGATGATGCCCGAAGTTTTAGTTTACCCCGTTACAGCCGTCACTAACGGCTGTAACAGCCTGTAACGGTTTTTCTTTTTATGGAATATCTCAGAAAGTACTTGGCCAATTTATAAGCGGTTTGGATGATCTTGTGATAAATCGGAGCCTCTGTCCATATGTGAGTGATGTAATGCTGAAAATGGATTAAACAACCGTTAAGAACCGTTATTCTGCTGTTTTTCTTATATATAGGTGGATTTTAATGAAATTTGGTATATAGAAAGGTTATCACACACAAATGACACTTCTATATAGTGTTTCAAAATTTGACTGTTAAAAACCGTTATTCTTGACATATTGTCCGATTTGGATGAAATTTGAAATGTACACAGGCTTCAGCCCAGTGAGGACTAAAATACCGGTTTTAAAAGTGTATATCGGTTATATAACCGTTAAAACCGTTATTTTGCCGTCATGTTTTATATATTGGTGGGTTTTAATGAACTTTTGTATATAGAAAGGTTATCACACACAAATGGCACTCCCATGCAGTATTTAAAAATCTGACCGTTAAAAACCGTTATTCTTGACATATTGTCCAATTTGGATGAAATTTGGTATGTACACAGGCTTTAGCCCAGTGATGACTAAAATACCAGTTTCAAAAGTGTATATCGGTTGTATAACCGTTAAACCGTTATTTTGCCGTTATTTGTTTTATATATTGGTGGTTTTAATGAAATTTTGTATATAGAAAGGTTATCACACACAAATGGCACTTCTATGCAGTGTTTCAAA
>JAFLJL010013642.1:10000-18455 GCA_018398815.1 Conus ventricosus | reverse complement strand
TACCTCACACTTGGATGGCATGAACTACCCTCACACTTGGATGGCATAAACTACCCAAACATTTGGATGGCATAAACTACCCTCACACTTGGATGGCATAAACTACCCAAACACTTAGATGGCATAAACTACCCTCACACTTGGATGGCATAAACTACCCAAACACTTGGATGGCATAAACTACCCAAACACATGGATGACAAATATCCTCACACTTGGATGGCATAAACTACCCTCACACTTGGATGGCATAAACTACCCTCACACTTGGATGGCATATAAACTACCCAAACACTTGGATGGCATAAACTACCCAAACACTTGGATGGCATAAACTACCTCACACTTGGTTGGCATAAACTACCCAAACACTTGGATGGCATACACTGCCCTCACACTTGGATGGCATAAACTACCCTCACACTTGAATGACATAAACTATCCTCACACTTGGATGACATAAACTACCCTCACACGTGGATGGCATAAACTACCCTCACACTTGGATGGAATAAACTACCTCACACTTGGATGACATAAACACTTGGATGACATAAACTACCCTCACACGTGGATGGCATAAACTACCCTCACACTTGGATGGAATAAACTACCCTCACACTTGGATGACATAAACTACCCTCACACTTGGATGGCATAAACTACCCTCACACTTGGATGACATAAACTACCCAAACACTTGGATGGCATAAACTACCCAAACACTTGGATGGCATAAGCTACCCTCACACTTGGATGGCATTAACTACCCTCACACTTCGATAGCATAAACTACCCTCACACATCGATGGCATTAAACTACCCTCATACTTGGATGGCATAAACTACCCTCACACTTGGATGGCATAATCTACCCTCACACTTGGATGGCATAAACTAACCTCACACTTCGATGACATAAACTACACTCACACTTCGATGGCATATAACTACCCTCACACTTGGATGGCATAAACTACCCTCACACTTGGATGACATAAACTACCCTCACACTTGGATGGCATAAACTGCCCTCACACTTGGATTGCATAAACGTGGATGGCATAAATTACCATCACACTTGGATGGGATAAACGTGGATGGCATAAACTACCCTCACATTTGGATGACATAAACGTGAATGGCATAAACTAGCATCACACTTGGATGGCATAAACGTGGATGGCATAAACTGCCCTCACACTTGGATGGCATAAACTACAATCACACTTGGATGGCATAAACGTGGATGGCATAAACTACCCTCACACTTGGATGGCATAAACGTGGTTGGCATAAACTTCCCTCACACTTGGATGGCATAAACTACCCAAACACTTGGATGGCATAAACTACCCAAACATTTGGATGGCATAAACTACCCAAACACTTGGATGACATAAACTACCCTCACACTTGGATGACATGAACTTGGATGGCATAAACTACCCTCACACTTGGATGGCATAAACTACCCTCACACTTGGATGGCATAAACTACCCTCACACTTGGATGGCATAAACTACCCAAACACTTGGATGGCATAAACTACCCAAACACTTGGATGGCATGAACTACCCTCACACTTGGATGACATAAACTACCCTCACACTTGGATGGCATAAACTACCCTCACACTTGGATGGCATAAACTACCTCACACTTGGATGACATAAACTACCCAAACACTTGGATGGCATAAACTACCCTCACACTTGGATGACATAAACTACCCTCACACTTGGATGGCATGAACTACCCTCACACTTGGACATGAACTACCCTCACACTTGGATGGCATAAACTGTCCTCACACTTGGATGACATAAACTACCTCACACTTGGATGACAAACTACCCAAAACACTTGTATGGCATAAACTACCCTCACACTTGGATGACATAAACTACCCAAACACTTGGATGGCATAAACTACCTCACACTTGGATGGCATAAACTACCCTCAAACGTGAATGACACAAACTACCCTCACACTTGGATGGCATAAACTACCCAAACACTTGGATGGCATAAACTACCCAAACACTTGGATGGCATAAACTACCCAAACACTTGGATGGCATAAACTACCCAAACACTTGGATGACATAAACTACCCAAACACTTGGATGGCATAAACTACCCAAACACATGGATGGCATAAACTACCCTCACACTTGGATGACATAAACTGCCCAAACACTTGGATGGCATAAACTACCTTCACACTTGGCTGGCATATACTACCCTCAAACGTGAATGACATAAACTACCCTCACACTTGGATGGCATAAACTACCTTCACACCTGAATGACACAAACATACCCTCACACTTGGATGGCATAAACTACCCTCACACTTGAATGACATAAACTACCCTCACACTTGAATGACATAAACTACCCTCACACTTGGATGGGATAAACTACCCTCACACTTGAACGACATGAATACCTCACACTTGAATGACATAAAACTACCCTCACACTTGGATGGCATAAACTACCCAAACACTTGGATGGCATAAACTACCCAAACACTTGGATGGCATAAACTACCCTCACACTTGGATGGCATAAACTACCCTCACACTTGGATGGCATAAACTACCCTCACACTTGGATGGCATAAACTACCCAAACACTTGGATGGCATAAACTACCCTCACACTTGGATGGCATGAACTACCCTCACACTTGGATGGCATAAACTACCCAAACATTTGGATGGCATAAACTACCCTCACACTTGGATGGCATAAACTACCCAAACACTTAGATGGCATAAACTACCCTCACACTTGGATGGCATAAACTACCCAAACACTTGGATGGCATAAACTACCCAAACACATGGATGACAAACTATCCTCACACTTGGATGGCATAAACTACCCTCACACTTGGATGGCATAAACTACCCTCACACTTGGATGGCATAAACTACCCAAACACTTGGATGGCATAAACTACCCAAACACTTGGATGGCATAAACTACCCTCACACTTGGTTGGCATAAACTACCCAAACACATGGATGGCATACACTGCCCTCACACTTGGATGGCATAAACTACCCTCACACTTGAATGACATAAACTACCCTCACACTTGGATGACATAAACTACCCTCACACGTGGATGGCATAAACTACCCTCACACTTGGATGGAATAAACTACCCTCACACTTGGATGACATAAACTACCCTCACACTTGGATGGCATAAACTACCCTCACACTTGGATGACATAAACTACCCAAACACTTGGATGGCATAAACTACCCAAACACTTGGATGACATAAGCTACTCTCACACTTGGATGGCAATAAACTACCCTCACACTTCGATAGCATAAACTACCCTACACATCGATGGCATAAACTACCCTCACACTTGGATGGCATAAACTACCCTCACACTTGGATGGCATAATCTACCCTCACACTTGGATGGCATAAACTAACCTCACACTTCGATGACATAAACTACACTCACACTTCGATGGCATAAACTACCCTCACACTTGGATGGCATAAACTACCCTCACACTTGGATGACATAAACTACCCTCACACTTGGATGGCATAAACTACCCTCACACTTGGATGGCATAAACTGCCCTCACACTTGGATTGCATAAACGTGGATGGCATAAACTACCATCACACTTGGATGGCAATAAACGTGGATGGCATAAACTACCCTCACATTTGAATGACATAAACGTGAATGGCATAAACTAGCATCACACTTGGATGGCATAAACGTGGATGGCATAAACTGCCCTCACACTTGGATGGCATAAACTACAATCACACTTGGATGGCATAAACTACAATCACACTTGGATGGCATAAACGTGGATGGCATAAACTACCTCACACTTGGATGGCATAAACGTGGATGGCATAAACTTCCCTCACACTTGGATGGCATAAACTACCCAAACACTTGGATGGCATAAACTACCCAAACATTTGGATGGCATAAACTACCCAAACACTTGGATGACATAAACTACCTCACACTTGGATGACATGAACTTCGATGGCATAAATACCCTCACACTTGGATGGCATAAACTACCCTCACACTTGGATGGCATAAAACTACCCAAACACTTGGATGGCATAAACTACCCAAACACTTGGATGGCATGAACTACCCTCACACTTGGATGACATAAACTACCCTCACACTTGGATGGCATAAACTACCCTCACACTTGGATGGCATGAACTACCCTCACACTTGGATGACATAAACTACCCAAACACTTGGATGGCATAAACTAACCTCACACTTGGATGACATAAACTACCCTCACACTTGGATGGCATGAACTACCCTCACACTTGGATGACATGAACTACCCTCACACTTGGATGGCATTAACTGTCCTCACACTTGGATGACATAAACTACCCTGACACTTGGATGACAAACTACCCAAACACTTGGATGGCATAAACTACCCTCACACTTGGATGACATAAACTACCCAAACACTTGGATGGCATAAAACTACCCTCACACTTGGATGGCATAAACTACCCTCAAACGTGAATGACACAAACTACCCTCACACTTGGATGGCATAAACTACCCAAACACTTGGATGGCATAAACTACCCTCACACATGGATGACATAAACTACCCAAACACTTGGATGGCATAAACTACCCTCACACTTGGATGGCATAAACTACCCTCACACTTGGATGACATAAACTACCCTCACACTTGGATGACATAAACTACCCAAACACTTGGATGGCATAAACTTACCCTCACACTTGGATGACTAAACTACCCAAACACTTGGATGACATAAACTACCCAAACACTTGGATGGCATAAACTACCCTCACACTTAGATGGCATAAACTACCCTCACACTTTGATGACATAAACTACCCTCACACTTGGATGACATAAACTACCCTCACACTTGGATGGCATAAACTACCCAAACACTTGGATGGCATAAACTACCCTCACACTTGGATGGCATAAACTACCCAAACACTTGGATGGCATAAACTACCCTCACACTTGGATGACATAAACTACCCAAACACTTGGATGGCATAAAACTACCCAAACACATGGATGGCATAAACTACCCTCACACTTGGATGACATAAACTACCCAAACACTTGGATGGCATAAACTACCTTCACACTTGGCTGGCATAAACTACCCTCAAACGTGAATGACATAATAACTACCTCACACTTGGATGGCATAAACTACCTTCACACTGAATGACACAAACTACCCTCACACTTGGATGGCATAAACTACCCTCACACTTGAATGACATAAACTACCCTCACACTTGAATGACATAAACTACCCTCACACTTGGATGGGATAAACTACCCTCACACTTGAACGACATGAACTACCCTCACACTTGAATGACATAAACTACCCTCACACTTGAATGACATGAACTACCCTCACACTTGAATGACATAAACTACCCTCACACTTGAATGACATAAAACTACCCTCACACTTGAATGACATGAACTACCCTCACACTTGAATGACATGAACTACCCTCACACTTGGATGGCATAAACTACCCAAACACTTGGATGTGCAAATGCTCCCGTGTACGCATAAATGCGTAAATAGTGCGCGAATATACATATACATGTACATGCACAAGCGCACGCACACGCCTTTCTGAAAATGTCCACCCTGCCTTTGAATAGGACCTCTGTGTCTCGACCTCTGTGTCTCTAGACCTCTGTATCTCCACACCTGCTGTTTCCTGCTGCCTGCTACATGCTTGTGGGAAAGACAAGTCGTAATTAGAAGTCCAGCTTTTGTGAGAGACAAGACAGGTCAACTGTAACAAACAAAAAAAAAAAAAAAAAAAAAAAAAAAAAAGAAAGGAAGGAAGGAAAGAAAGAAAGGAGGAGGGAAAAAATTGCATTCTTAAGTATGGAACTTTTAAAAAGCCCCTCACATGCTGATTACCTTGAGCTTCTCATAGTATGGAACTTTTAAAAAGCACCTCACATGCTGATTACCTTCAGCTTCTCATGTATGGAACTTTTAAAAAGCACCTCACATGCTGATTACCTTGAGCTTCTCATAGTATGGAACTTTTAAAAAGCACCTCACATGCTGATTACCTTCAGCTTCTCATAGTATGGAACTTTTAAAAAGCACCTCACATGCTGATTACCTTCAGCTTCTCATAGTATGGAACTTTTAAAAAGCACCTCACATGCTGATTACCTTGAGCTTCTCATAGTATGGAACTTTTAAAAAGCACCTCACATGCTGATTACCTTCAGCTTCTCATAGTATGGAACTTTTAAAAAGCACCTCACATGCTGATTACCTTCAGCTTCTCATAGTATGGAACTTTTAAAAAGCCCCTCACATGCTGATTACCTTCAGCTTCTCATAGTATGGAACTTTTAAAAAGCCCCTCACATGCTGATTACCTTCAGCTTCTCATAGTATGGAACTTTTAAAAAGCCCCTCACATGCTGATTACCTTCAGCTTCTCATAGTATGGAACTTTTAAAAAGCCCCTCACATGCTGATTACCTTGAGCTTCTCATAGTATGGAACTTTTAAAAAGCCCCTCACATGCTGATTACCTTCAGCTTCTCATAGTATGGAATTTTTAAAAAGCCCCTCACATGCTGATTACCTTGAGCTTCTCATAGTATGGAACTTTTAAAAAGCCCCTCACATGCTGATTACCTTCAGCTTTCATAGTATGGAACTTTTAAAAAGCCCCTCACATGCTGATTACCTTGAGCTTCTCATAGTATGGAACTTTTAAAAAGCCCCTCACATGCTGATTACCTTCAGCTTCTCATAGTATGGAACTTTTAAAAAGCCCCTCACATGCTGATTACCTTCAGCTTCTCATAGTATGGAACTTTTAAAAAGCCCCTCACATGCTGATTACCTTCAGCTTCTCATAGTATGGAACTTTTAAAAAGCCCCTCACATGCTGATTACCTTCAGCTTCTCATAGTATGGAACTTTTAAAAAGCCCCTCACATGCTGATTACCTTCAGCTTCTCATAGTATGGAACTTTTAAAAAGCACCTCACATGCTGATTACCTTGAGCTTCTCATAGTATGGAACTTTTAAAAAGCCCCCCACATGCTGATTACCTTCAGCTTCTCATAGTATGGAACTTTTAAAAAGCCCCTCACATGCTGATTACCTTCAGCTTCTCATAGTATGGAACTTTTAAAAAGCCCCTCACATGCTGATTACCTTGAGCTTCTCATAGTATGGAACTTTTAAAAAGCCCTCACATGCTGATTACCTTCAGCTTCTCATAGTATGGAACTTTTAAAAAGCACCTCACATGCTGATTACCTTGAGCTTCTCATAGTATGGAACTTTTAAAAAGCCCCTCACATGCTGATTACCTTCAGCTTCTCATAGTATGGAACTTTTAAAAAGCCCCTCACATGCTGATTACCTTCAGCTTCTCATAGTATGGAACTTTTAAAAAGCCCCTCACATGCTGATTACCTTCAGCTTCTCATAGTATGGAACTTTTAAAAGCCCCTCACATGCTGATTACCTTCAGCTTCTCATAGTATGGAACTTTTAAAAAGCACCTCACATGCTGATTACCTTCAGCTTCTCATAGTATGGAACTTTTAAAAAGCACCTCACATGCTGATTACCTTGAGCTTCTCATAGTATGGAACTTTTAAAAAGCCCCTCACATGCTGATTACCTTGAGCTTCTCATAGTATGGAACTTTTAAAAAGCACCTCACATGCTGATTACCTTCAGCTTCTCATAGTATGGAACTTTTAAAAAGCACCTCACATGCTGATTACCTTCAGCTTCTCATAGTATGGAACTTTTAAAAGCACCTCACATGCTGATTACCTTCAGCTTCTCATAGTATGGAACTTTTAAAAAGCACCTCACATGCTGATTACCTTGAGCTTCTCATAGTATGGAACTTTTAAAAAGCACCTCACATGCTGATTACCTTGAGCTTCTCATAGTATGGAACTTTTAAGAAGCCCTCACATGCTGATTACCTTCAGCTTCTCATAGTATGGAACTTTTAAAAGCACCTCACATGCTGATTACCTTGAGCTTCTCATAGTATGGAACTTTTAAAAAGCACCTCACATGCTGATTACCTTGAGCTTCTCATACAACCCCCCCAAAAAAACAACAACAACAACAACACCCCCCAAAAAACAACAACAACAACAACAACGAAAACAACAAACAAACCCTAAACAAACAAAAACAAACAAACAAACCAGCAGCAACAACCCCCCCCCCCCCCCCCCCACCAACATTCGTCTCAATCTTTTAATGGATAGTTATACTTTTGAGGTACAAAAAGAAAGAACGGAAAGAAAAAAAAAAAAGAGAAAGGAACGAAGGAAGGAAAGAAGGAAGGAAGGAGGGAAGAAATTGCA
>JAFLJL010013642.1:0-5000 GCA_018398815.1 Conus ventricosus | reverse complement strand
AGACCGATCCTGTCAGGGCAGACCTCCAGGGGTCGGTCGTGACATCAATACACAAGACAGGGAACGATAGAAGATGTAGTCTGCCGGCGGTGAGATCAATACACAAGACAGGGAACGATAGAAGATGTAGTCTGCCGGCGGTGAGATCAATACACAAGACAGGGATCTGCTGGCTGTGAGATCAATACAGAAGACAGGGAACGATAGAAGATGTAGTCTGCTGGCGGTGAGATCAATACAGAAGACAGGGAACGAAAGAAGATGTAGTCTGCTGGTGGCGAGATCAATACAGAAGACAGGGAACGAAAGAAGATGTAGTCTGCTGGCAGTGAGATCAATACAGAAGACAGGGAACGAAAGAAGATGTAGTCTGCTGGCGGTGAGATCAATACACAAGACGGGGGAAACGAAAGAAGACAGGCGTGAAATGTTGTTCTCAAACTCAAAGCTAAAAAAAAAAGAGAGACCTCAACCAACAAGACAACATTCTGCCAACTTGTCATCATTGGGTTTGTTTATCTATTGTTTCTTAATTATCTATTCATTTCATTTATTTACTTACAGGGGGCAGGATGGATGGGTGGAAGTGATGACGGAGGGGTGGATGTAATGATGGGGGATACTGGATGTGGGGGGGGGGGAGGGGGGGAAGTGATGCGGAGGGGTGGATGCAATGATGGGGGGATAGTGGATGTGGGGGGGGGGGGAGGGGGGGGGGGGGAAGTGTGACGGGGGGGTGGATGAAATTTATGGGGAAAAGGGGTGTGGGGTTTTGGGGTGTGTAAAGTGATAAAGGAGGGGGGGATGAAGATGAGGGATAGTGGATGTAATGAGAGGGAAAGTGGTTGGGGGGGGGGGGGGGGGTAAAGGGTGGGGACGGAGGGGTGGATGTAATGATGGGGGATAGTGGATGTAATGATGAGGGTAGTGGATTTTGGGGGGGGGGGGGGGGGTTGAAGTGATGAGGGAAAGGGGGGAAATGTAATGAGGAGGGTTAGTGGATGGGGGGTTGGTGGGGGTGGGGGGGGAAGTGGGGCGGAGGGGTTGATGTAATGAGGGATAGTAGATGTGGGGTTTGGGGGGGTTGGTTTTGGTGGTGAAGTGATGAGGGAAAAGGGGTTGTGTAATGATGGGGGTGTGGATGGGGGGGGGGGGGGGGAGTGATGACGGGGGGGGGGTTTTAAATGAGGGATAGTGGATGTGGGGGGGGGGGGGTGAAGTGATGACAGAGGGGGGGAAATGTAATGTGAGGGATAGTGGTTTTAATGTTGAGGGATAGTGGTGTGGGGGGGGGGGTTTTGAAGGTTGACGGAGGGGGGGAAATGTAATGATGAGGGATAGTGGTGTGATGGCCGGTGGGGGGGGGGGATTGATGGGAGGGAGGGGGGTTGGGGTTAATGAGGGAGGGGTGTTTTGTGGGGGGGGTTTGGGGGATGGGGGTGGTGAAGGATGACGGAGGGGGGGATGAAATTTGATGGGGATAGTGGGGGGGGGGGGGGGGGGTGTAAAGTGATGACGGGGGGGGTGGATTTAATGATGGGGATAGTGGATTTTAATGATAAAGGGTTTTAAAGGGGATGTGGGGGGGGGGGGGTTGAAGTGAGCGGGGGGGGGTGGAGGGTAATGTGAGGGATAGGGAAATGGGGGGGGGGGGGGGGGGGGGTTTGGGGGGTAAAGTGATGACAGGGGGGTTTTGGGATGTAATGGGGGTTGGTATATGTGGGGGGGTGGTGGGGATGGGTGGTGGTGGAATTTGATGACGGGGGGGGTGGTTTGTAAGGATGGGGGTTAGTGGAGTGGGGTGGGGGGGGGGGGGGGGGGTAAAGTGTTCCCGGAGGGGTGGATGTAATGAGGGTTAGTGGATTTTAATGATGAGGGAAAAATTGGAAATGGGGGGGGGGGGGGGTTGAAGTGATGACGGAGGGGTTGATGTAATGATGAGGGATAGTGGATGTGTGTGTGGGGTGGTGGTGAAGTGATGACGGAGGGGTTGATGTAATGATGAGGGATAGTGGATGTGTGTGTGGGGTGGTGGTGAAGTGATGACGGAGGGGTTGATGTAATGATGAGGGATAGTGGATGTGTGTGTGGGGTGGTGGTGAAGTGTGACGGAGGGGTTGATGTAATGATGAGGGATAGTGGATGTGTGTGTGGGGTAGTGGTGAAGTGATGACGGAGGGGTTGATGTAATGATGAGGGATAGTGGATGTGTTTGTGGGGTGGTGGTGAAGTGATGATGGAGGGGTTGATGTAATGATGAGGGATAGTGGATGTCGGGGTGGTGGTGGTGGTGGGTGGTGGTGGTGAAGTGATGACGGAGGGGTGGATGTAATGATGAAGGATAGTGGATGTCGGGGGTGGTGGTGGTGGTGGTGGTGAAGTGATGATGGAGGGGTTGATATAATGATGAGGGATAGTGGATGTCGGGGGTGGGTGGTGGTGGTGGTTGTGGTGAAGTGATTATGGAGGCGTTGATGTAATGAGGGATAGTGGATGTCGGGTGGTGGTGGTGGTGGTGGTGGTGGTGAAGTGATGACGGAGGGGTTGATGTAATGATTAAGGATAGTGGATGTGTGGGGGTGGGTGGATGGGTGTTGAGGGGTGGATGTAATGATGAGGGATAGTGAATGTGTGTGTGTGTGTGTGTGTGTGGTGGGGGGTTGTGGTGTGGTGTGAAAAGGCAGTGGAATCAAATTACGACTTTCCGCGGTCACTGAGGAGAAACAATCAGGTTTCGAAATATTGGTATCTGACCAGGAGTTATATGTTAGTGAGTTTCCTCCATATTGGAGATTGTCTCCCCCTTGGAGACTATAAGCTTGCTGAAGGCTCATTTTGAGAAGCATTTATTTTATTGTTCCCCATTCACCCACTCAAACACATACTGTTAGTTAGGTAGAATTATCTACCACTGCAGATATGAATGCTTATCTTCCCTATTTTTTCAATCTAAGACTTAAGAGCAAGCTTTGTTTATAATTGATTATTTCTTGCAGTCATTGCAACACAAAGCTGCTCTGTAAGTTGCTGGAATGGTGCTCGTACTTATCCTTGGAATTTATTAGTTTGTTGTAATTTAGTCCCTTGCGGATTTATTCCAAGAACTGGCCCTCAGCACTTGTGTCTTAAGGTTATTTTTTTTTTATATTTTCTACTTTTCACAAGAAAATGTAGCTTGTTTTGCTCTTTCATGATTTTCTTTTGCTTCTTAGGTGGCACCTTTGGTTGTTTTGTTTTTTTGAAAACTCAACAAACATACTACGGTATTGCACACCAGCCTTTTCTGGGATAGCATTCTTCTTAAAACCGAAAAGGCAGAGGAGTCAAATTACGACTTTCCGCGGTCACTGAGGAGAAAACAATCAGGTTTCGAAATATCGGTATCTGACAGGAGTTATATGTTAGCGAGTTTCCTCCCTATTGGAGATTGTCCCCCCCCCCCCCCCCCCCCTTTGGAGACTATAAGCTTGCTGAAGGCTCATTTTGAGAAGCATTCACTTTATTTTTCCCATTTCACCCATTCAAGCACATACTGTTAGTTAGGTAGAATTATCTACCACTGCAGATATGAATGCTTATCCCCCCCTATTTTTTCAATCTAAGACTTAAGAGCAAGCTTTGTTTATAATTGATTATTTCTTGCAGTCATTGCAACACAAAGCTGCTCTGTAAGTTGCTGGAATGGTGCTCGTACTTATCCTTGGAATTTATTAGTTTGTTGTAATTTAGTCCCTTGCGGATTTATTCCAAGAACTGGCCCTCAGCACTTGTGTCTTAAGAGGTTATCTTTTTATATTTTCTACTTTTCACAAGAAAATGTAGCTTGTTTTGCTCTTTCATGATTTTCTTTTGCTTCTTAGGTGGCACCTTTGGTTTTTTTTTTTTTTTTTTTTTAAACTCAACAAACATACTACGGTATTGCACCCCAGCCTTTACTGGGACAGCATTCTTCTTAAAACCGAAATGGCAGAGGAGTCAAATTACGACTTTCCGCGGTCACTGAGGAGAAACAATCAGGTTTCGAAATATCGGTATCTGACAGGAGTTATATGTTAGCGAGTTTCCTCCTATTGGAGATTGTCCCCCCCCCCCCCCCCCCCCCCCCCCCCCCCCCCCCCCCCCCCCCCCCCCTTGGAGACTAAAAGCTTGCTGAAGGCTCATTTTGAGAAGCATTCATTTTATTTTTCCCCATTCACCCACTCAAGCACATACTGTTAGTTAGGCAGAATCATCTACCACTGCAGATATGAATGCTTATTCCCCCTATTTCGTCAATCTAAGACATAAGAGCAAGCTTTGTTTATAATTCAATATATATATATATATATTATATATATATATGGCAAATTCTGTGTGTGTGTGTGTGTGTGTGTGTGTGTGTGTGTACGCTATAGACTCAAAAAACGGCTCAACCGATTGTAATGAAATTTGGCAGGTACGTCTGTTGTGACCCGAGGATGGTCATGCTATTGCACTTACGTTCATGTTTGTTTATCTCCTTTGTTTGTAATCATCTGTCTATCTTGTAATGACAATTTCAGTGTAATCATTTGTCTATCTTGTAATGACAATTTCAGTTATCTGTCTATCTTGTAATGACAATTTCAGTTCATCTGTCTATCTTGTAATGACAATTTCAGTTCATCTGTCTATCTTGTAATGACAATTTCAGTGTAATCATCTGTCTATCTTGTAATGACAATTTCAGTTCATCTGTCTATCTTGTAATGACAATTTCAGTTCATATGTCTATCTTGTAATGACAATTTCAGTTCATCTGTCTATCTTGTAATGACAATTTCAGTTCATCTGTCTATCTTGTAATGACAATTTCAGTTCAGTGTTTGTAATCATCTGTCTATCTTGTAATGACAATTTCAGTTCAGTGTTTGTAATCATCTGTCTATCTTGTAATGACAAATTCAGTTCATCTGTCTATCTTGTAATGACAATTTCAGTTCATCTGTCTATCTTGTAATGACAATTTCAGTGTAATGATC
>JAFLJL010013641.1:32500-60291 GCA_018398815.1 Conus ventricosus | reverse complement strand
CTAATGCAGTATAACACTTGCTATTGTGACCACGGCTCTCTTAATCTGTTGTTCTTATTAGTTCTGCTAGAGTTGTGTCCTTCTTATAAAATTTTGCGGGTAGTTTCTCTTATTCTATTCACTTGAGTTTCGCTAATTGGTCTCGGTTGTTAGTCGTTACTTTAGTTTGCTGATATCTTTCTTGTTCAAGATCTTTTAGTCTTAGTTTTATTCTTTCTTTTACTCTAGGCCCTAAGTTGGCGTCGTCAGCCTCAACGATTTTTTGTTTTTCTTTTTTTTTATATGCTTATCTATTGGTTCACTAGTTTTGCTAATATTGTTTGTTAATTCGCCTCTGATGGTTCTTAATAAGTACGATCAGGGCTAATAATTCTCGCAGGGTAGCGGGGTATCATTAATTGTTTGGAATGCTGTGTCTTCGGAAAAAATGGTTTCTATTGCTTGATTTATTTCACCCGCTGATTGATTAAATCTTCATGTGGCATGTTTTGCTTTGGTTATCTTGTTTGGGAGTTCTTTGTTGTATGTTTTGAAGTCCAGCAACATCCTCCGTATCTAATTTGGTTCAAGTAAAGCCAAGGGCGATTCCGCTCGCTCGCACTGAGGTTTTGTTTAATGGTACCTATTTTACAAACTTGATGAGTCTCGTTTAATCGTATTGCTGAAATCGTTCTCCGTTGTTGTCCTTTTTCACATTCAAATGGTTATCTTCTAGTCAATAATCACTAGGGTCTATAAAATCGGGACTTTGTTTCTAAAACTTTGCTATATGTATCTGATCTTATCTTCTGTTAATTCACGGCCTTATGCTGCCCTTCTTCTAATTCATCCGCAAATGAGGGTCCTAATTGATGCCGCTCCGAGGTGAATCACTCATGTCGACTCCAAGATCATAATATTCATAATTCTCCTTCATCCTTCAATGCCTGCCATGTTTTAACTAATTAACTTTTTATTTTGTTTTATTAAAATGTCCAGAAAAATTGTATATGGCTCGATTCTCAACCCGCATAGAAAACTGAAATAGAGCCCCTTGCCGCGCCAGCGGGGAAATAAACGGAATATTACTGTTCCTTAATATCCATCTACTATTGATGCGGATATCTAATTCTTACTGTCTGAATTTCCATACCTTAGGTGCGGTGGTAGTGATTGTGCCAGGCTCTTTGCACGACTTACTTTCAAAATAGAACCTCGCATCAGAAACAGACCATAAAGGACAGTTGTCCAGAATTTGGGACGGGCAATCGTTAAGAAAATTTCTGTTAAAATTGAGGGGCAAGGAAGTAGTTTCTTTACACAATGTCAGAATATTTTTAACCTTTTGATCTATGGCGAACAGGGATTGAAAGGGCCGATCTTGCGTTTCAGGAATTGAAAATGTAGTAGCAACTAAAACATAGAAAGGCGCTGAGACTGAATTCGCACAGATGCTAAAAGAAAAAAATCCAGCTAAAAAGGCTTTAGCTGTATATTGTTTATGCGTATGGTATCGCTTTTCATTCCCTTTAGTTTGTAATTTTGAGTGTTAAATTCTCAGGCGCCATTTTCTTTACAAAGAGCATAAAAGACCGATTGTCTTATGAAATAACTTTTAATGATAAAACGTCTTTACAGATCAACAGACACGAAGAAAGTTACAGAATGTCTGACATCTCGTTAGAGTTTGACGTTAGTTTAGCAACCCTAATTTAGCAGAGCGGATTAAGGCGACAATATGAGTCAAATTTACACATATTTACGAAGAGTGCTTCATGATTCAACATACCTAAAAGCAGGCAGAAACTTTATGGAATTTTAGTTTTTGTGGCCCCTAGCAGAATCGCTTTTAAGGATTTTATTGCTGTGAGCGAAGATGAGAACCATTCAAAGACGAACTGAAATGTTTATTAATCTAAATAACAAAAAGAGCAATGTTAAAATTGAGGTAGTCTAATCAAATCTTCGCTAGCGGCTTTTAAACCTTATGCTTCATTTTGACGATATAAGAAACTGTTTGGAGGCGGGAGGTGTAGAAATCCAACAGTCGACACCCATTGTGTTAAAGATTTATCTTCACTATGTTAGGAATCGATGAGTATTTAAAACGATTTAGCTTATGGATTGACCTAAGGTCGGACAGAGGATATATGTTACAAGGAATGTGGGAGAAAGGTTACAAAACGTAATAAACATTCTAATTGATAAAGGAAAAAGGAGAGTGATAAACCACTTAATGCGGCATTTGTTTTTTATATATGATGCGCACTGTATATTCGTGATGGAAGAGTTTTAGAAAGTATAGTATACTAATATTTTTATTTCATTTTTAAAAAAGCATGTCTGGTGAGGTTTATCCAATGTACCTTGTCATGGGACGTAGCCTCACATCAAGGCATGTGTCGCTCCATCCACATGTAGTTAGTGATTATGAATCATTTTTCCCATGCCTCTACTGAAAAGGAAGAATATTCGTGTTGTGGCTTGACCTTGTTGTAATGGCGGGTGCGTCCCTTATGAATCTGTGAGTATGATCAGTAAAGAAAGAAGGGTGGTCAATTGGGTGAAAGTGAACACTGAGTGATAGTTTAAAAGGGCTGGTTTTGTGCTGGGCGGTATGTGTTTTGAACACTGAGTATGCAACACTAGAGGAAGTGAGGAAAAGAATCAGTTTTAACCAGCAGATGGACTAGATACTGAACCTGTCAGGACGTTGGTCCTCTTGCTGACAGTCATTACCAGTGTGAGGGTTAGATTAGTTGGGGAAAAAGCTACAGGGGTAACTAAGGAAAAGAGAATGAAAGAATTTCTATGTTGAATTAAGAGGTTTACTTACACAACCTTATTCGTGTTTCCAGACCATTCACCCTTTTTTCCCTTCGCCCTTCTCCTTTCACCCGTGAGGTGGTTGAAGATGGCCATGGGGTGGGGAACAATCCGGTAGGCCAGCCCCAGGGAATTAAGGAATCCAGGGGAGAGGAGTCCGGGATCTCGTCATCTCTCCAGGGACAGAGATTGACGAGGGAGAGGGTTGGAATCCATCTCTCCATGACAAGAAGAGTCGAGGGGAGGATCGGTAAGTCATAATCTCCAGGACGGGAGATATCGAGGTGGGCGAGATGATGTATGAGAGAGACAGGGAAGCCTGAAAGGATGAGGCGAGTCGTAATTCGGTTGCTGGCATTTTTGCATCATGGAGTGAGAGAATATTTATTTTCCTGTCTGGTGTTTGTGGTGCCAATGTTTGTGTGGCAACGGCCGTGACTTTATGACGTCTTGAGTGAGTTAGTTGCCCTCTCAGTGGATAGAGTGCTTAACCTTGTATAAAATTTGTGTATAACGTGTTGATAGTGATTTAGTTAAAGTGTTTTTCCCGAAGGAGAGGGGGAGAAGGAAAAAAAACAATCGGTAGTGCGCCGTTGGTTGTTTGGAAGGATTGCGTGTTGTGGTATGGAGTAAAATTGCTGTCATGTATGCGCGAGTCAAAAGTGACAGTGTGACAGTCGGTGACCCGACTCCAGGTTCACCGACGTAGCTGCCGTTTTGTTTCCCCTGGTAAAAAAAAAAAAAAAAGAAGATTTCTTTTTGTTTCCCTCAGGGTTTGAGGAAGAAAAAAAAAAAAAAGATTTCTATATGTACCCTCAAGGGTTGGAGGAAGAAAAAAAAAAAGATTTCTATTTGTACCCTCAGGGTTTGAGGAAGAAAAAAAAAAAGGAAAGATTTCTATTTGTTACCCGCAAGGGTTGATAAGGGACAGAAAAAAAAAGTAGTAAAGTTTAATTATTTATTGTGTATAATATTGGCAATTTTTTTTGTTCTATTTTCTATGGTGTTTAAGGTGGTTTGAGATTTCTTTTGGTTGCTCTACTCAGTTAAGTTTTTTTTTTTGGTTAGGATTTCCTTTTTGCCCTTTCCCCCTCAGGACCGATAGCCTCAACCTCATCTTGCTCGTACTGGCCGAGCAAGGGGGCTGGGCGTTGAGGAATCGCTGTCTTCCCCTAGAGTATTAGAATTTTGTCCCCTTCCCCAGGACTGATTTGCCCCAACCTCTGCCTGCGTTTAGCAGGGGGCATGGCGTTGGGGTGTTCGATAGTCTTTCCCTTCTCGTAATTATCTATTTCTTTCCCTGTCCTATTGTTTCAGTTTGATTTTTTCCACCTTGCCCCTAGAGTGTGGGATAACTTCTCCTCCGTCACGTAATAGTGTAGGTGGTGGTGTTGATTACGCTCAGCCCTATTAAACTTCTTTATCTTTTGATTATTTTTTTTCTGTGTTGTGGTGCGTGATTTTCTTTGTGTTTGGTTGTGAATGTGCCATTTATTGATTGATTGTTTTTTTGTATTTTGTTTGATTTACTGTAGTGTGGATGTATTATTGTGCAGGATTTGTTTTCCGGCTCCAGTTTCACGGGGGACAGTGACCCTTTGGGTGCTGTCTAAGGGTTTCTTTTTGCTGTTCTTGATTTCTGCTCATATTCCGGTCCTGTGGGTATCCTTTCATTTCCTGTTCACCCCTTTTTCAAAAACCTCTTAAACCTTATCCCTATAACTGCCTATCTTGTTTTCTTTTCAACATTTTCATCTTTTAGGTAGGATTTCCGCTAGTTTGTGTTTCTTCCCCTCTTTTTAATTGTTTGTGCTTTCCATTGTTTTGTAAATTTTATATTCATTTATCGTAATATGGAGGTGCATTTTGTTTGTAAATTTCATGTGAAATTAAGTAAGTAAGAAAGGACTGACAACAAGAACATTTATGAACCTAATCTTTATAATGATTTTATTATCGTAAACTTTATTGTGGTTTTTTTCCTTTCTTAGGAAAAACAGATTTGGCATTGTGAACTTCATTTTTTTTTAAATAATTCCAAATTGATAGGCAGTTTGCAAATATTTTGGAAAAAACATTCTTGGTTTTAATATCTACCCTGTTTTAGTAAGCCTGTGTTCGTGTTTAACCGTGAAATTGAATTCTTTATTTGTTTATAATATATTACATTTTTTGTGAAATATACAGCGCCATCTTTTGCCTATTTTTTATTCATACTTAGAAATTGTTTTGTGTTGACGGTTCATTATGGATGATTTGATAAAATATGTTAACACAAGCGGAACGCTGGGTTTTGATGGGAAAAACTTAATAAATATGAGGCACAATGCACAGATAGGGCTGGTCAAGTCTAAGAGAGAGTGTAAGTATTAATGGACTACAGTGGAAGCTGAAGATAATTGATTACAGTGATGTGAAGCTGAAGAAAATTGGATTCTGAGGGAAATTGAAGTTGAAGAAAATGACTACAGAGGGAAAGCTTGAAATTTGAAGAAAAAAGGACTACAGAGGGAAGCTGAAAGATATCGAAAGTCATTTTAGTTGAGGCAGTTAGAAACTTGAGACTGATGCTGAAATTAAAGAATACATGATAACGCATCAAGAGGAACTCCACCAGTTCCACAGGTCAGTCCGCAGCCGCGCCTCAAACCAAAAGCGCCTATATCCAAAGTTACCACCTTTTCGGGATAAAAAACGGTTGAAATAGATAGTTTTCTTTTCCGTTTTGAAAGTCACGCAACGTCTTGTGGTTGGCCAAGGAGATAGTGGGTCATTGTATAGTGCGTCGTGTTTTAAGGGTCAGCGCTTTGACCTGTACCACACTTCTTCGCGGGAACTACAGTGTAACTTGGGATCAGTGAAAGAAGTTCTCCTCAAGAATTTACAATGTTCTGCTGATCGTTTTCACGAACGTTTCCGTTCGGTGCGCCCTTGACAATGGAGAATCGTTTCCGTCGTTCCTAATGCGTAATGAGTCTTGTTTAGATCGATGGATCGAATTATCAAAGTCGAACAAAAGTTTCAATCACTGCGGAGATCTCTTTCTTAGAGAACAACTTTTCCAGAGCGTGAGCTAGATATGGCCACTTTCCTTATAAGAATGGCAATTTGATATACGTTGGGGACAATGTTGTCAGATGGCTGTTTCTGTTTTGTTCGCTCACCAGTAAGGGGCGTGGCTTGGTAAGGAGATTTTCAATCTTTGAGTCTCAGGCGTCATGTACTATCCAATCAGGACAGGGAAGTGACTGGGAGAAAGGAATTCGTGGGTCATTTCTGAGTCCATCAGGATATTACTTATCTAGGGAACGGACTGGGATCTTTCCGCGGTTCGAGTGACTTCGTCTGTACCAGTACTCACCGCCGGAATGACCCGTTTTCCCAGCAAACGTTCCGTAGGTCGTGGACCAACGACCACCAGTAGACCCCTTTTGGGCAGTTCGTGGACAGAACTGAAAGTTCACAAAATCAGTCAGCTGCGATCAGACAATGCGATGTTTCTTTTTGCGATTGCCAAGTTCCATTTGAATAAGGATTGCCCTTTCAAATCCAAATGATTCAAAATCCGCTTTAGTCTCCATGATTATTGAAAGAAGGCCTTGTTTTGGCACCCAGATATCGGTTTTGATGGGATGGTGTTAGAATACGGAGCATCTATGGATTGCAGGCTTCGGTTTTGCGAGACACTGCCCCCCCCCCCCCAGGGGCACCTCTGCTGGTGTACGGAAATCTTTCGTGCTTCAAAACCAGTTTCTCACACTGTACAATAGTGTAGGTCGTTTGGAGGCAGGCATGATTGAAATGTTTCGCAGGCGAAATTTCAGGTCGATACACCGTTACTACTCGGATTTCTTACCGCTGTTGTTATTGATAACCGTCTGCGAACTTGATCTTGGGCTATCTTGCCAGGTGTCGCTAAGTACATGGTGGTGTGGAGGATGTTCATTCCTGTTTTGTGAAGTAACCAGGTCGAACATAAAGAGCAGGGCAAAGGCTACAAAGCGCTTTAATAAGGTCTCAAAATCTGGATGAAAATCCAGATTACCAGATGATCTAAAAGAAATGCAGGGAAAAAAGACGAGACGTGACGACGGTATTTCTGCTGCTAAACATAATGTAACGGACAAACTAACGGACTACCAATGTAATACTGGAATCTGATCATTCTCTTACAGGTGTGTTGTACCTGGACAGGAAAACAAAACAAGTTGTCGGATTCCAAAGCCACTTAGGAGAGACAGGCTATCCACACGGCTCTGATGCATTGATTCGCTGGTCACTGTTGGGAGGATCAAAAAGAACTTCAAAGAGTGTTCGTGATTCTTTTTATTGGCCAGGTGTCACAAAGGAAGTAACAGATTACTGCCGTTCATGTGACATCTGCCAAAAGACTTCTCAGAAAGGTCGGTACCATGTGCACCTGTTTGCACATAATGCTCCTCTCCCTCCGTTCCATTTCGGAAGGTTAGGCTATTTGATCTGTTGCGGCCTTTACCACTGTCTTCTTCCGGACATCGCTCTATCTTAACTTTGGTGGTTACAGGCGACAAGGTACCAGTGGCGATTCCACTGAAGAAAATTGTATTACAGTGTCTGTCGACTGAAAGCTTTACTTGCGATTTTTTCTGTGGGGGTCTTCAGACGAATTCTCTCGGATTGTGGAACGCATTCATTTCTGAATCTCATGAGAGAAAATTTACGACTGTTGTCGATCTCTTCCATTCAACCACGCATATATCCCACTATCGTATGGCTTGGTTGAATCGTTCAATGGGAACGTGAAGTCCTTGTTGAGGGAATGGTTGCAAGGTGGAACCCCTTGATTGGAATCGTTTAATACGGCTTTGTCTTTTTGCATACAGGGAAATGCGAACGAAACGCTGGGATTTTCACCATTCGAGAGCTTCTTTTCGGACACTTCCACCAAGGGGCGCGTCTCTGTGGATCTATTGATGACACAATGGACCGAAAAAGACGGAATACCTGACAGTAAAACTGTTTACCAAATTCGTTTTATGACTGCATAAATCGTCTTGATGGATGCATGTGAGCTTGTCTGCAGTCTGCTGATAGAAAAAACAGATGTGTCCAAGGTCTTTTGCAGACAGAAAATGCAGGCACAGTTCCTTCAGTGTAGGGGATAAAGTCCTTGTTATACTTACTGATGACTTAATCAGCTTAGTTTTAGTGGACAGGGTCCTTTTAGGTGGTCGAAAACTTTCTGCAGTTAATTATAAGATCAAAATGGCAAACACTGAGTAGTGTATATTTCATGTGATACTGTTGAAGAAGTATGTTGTAACGTACACACATGTTTGCCATCAACCAGTCAGTTGAGTGGATTATGTCCTGTGTCAGAAACTGGTGTCCAACATGACAGACATTATCAGTGTGATTTGTACCAATGTACGGCCAGGGACAGATCAAAGGTTGTGGTAAACAGCAAATGTAGGAGTGTTCAAAAATCTACCAGTGCAGTTGATGTTGTTCCCATTTCCTACTCTGTCTGTTAAAGGTGAAAACTATGATATGTGATTTTGTCGGATATATTTGTCTTCAATGTCAAACGAAAAATCTCAAAGAAATTTTGAAAGACTTTCAGGATGTGTTTGACAGATACCCCAGGTACAGTTACTGGTATTGAACCCATAGGATTAGTTAACTACTGAAAAATTTCCCGTGCGAACCAGACCATACCCCCCCCCCACAACCCCCCCCCCCCCCCTCCCATTTGCAAAAAAAGTGGTTTGTGTGAGGGAAATCAATGTTAAATGGTGGATTTATTAGGTCATAGATCCTTTCTTAGTCTCCGTACAGCTTTCACAGTTGTATTTGGTGGACAAAACTGACTGGATCGGTGCGTTTCTGCATCGATTACAGAAAAGTAATAAAGATCACTGTGTTGTGCCGAGCCTACCCAGGACATTGAAGCAACTTCTGGTGTCAGCTCTTCAGAAGGAAACGATTTTGTGAAAGTAGACATTGACTAAAGGATACTGGCAGTTCCAATGGCTGAAGTTGACAAGGAAAAAGACAGCATTTCAAACACTTTTGGTCTTTTCCGATGGACGAACGAAAATGCCATTCGGTTTTGCAAATGCCCCAGCGTCTTTTGCTAGAATGATGCGAGCCTGAAAACTCCAATGAATGTGTGTGCAGTCGTTTTTTTGATGACATTTTGTTGGCTGCAAAGTCACTGGAGTGACCTCCTTTCTAACTTACGGAGCTGTTTTTTCCCGACTCAGATGTTTTGGGTTGACTGCAAGACCATCCAAAAATTGTGCCGGTTTTCAATCTTGAAATTTTTGGGTCACACAATTTCGTGGGAAAAATGATGAAAGAGGAAAGAAAGTGGAAAGTTTTTTCTTTTACTTAAAACCCACATACAATAGTAAAAGTTCAGGTCACTCATCGATGTTGTCTTACTATAGTCGATATGTACCCCACTTTGCGTCCCTGACGGGCCCCTTTGACTGAAACTGTCGAAAGGGACGAAGACAAAGTATTGTGTGGTCTGATGAGTGGAGAAGGCTTTGGAGTGTGTTCAGAACACCCTCAACTCTTTTCCTGTTCTTTTGTTACACTCCTCTATGATGACTTTATTTTGAGAACTGATGCCAGTTCAAAGGAATGGGAGCGGTACTGTTGAGGAAAAAAGTGCTTTGGTTACATCCAGTGCTATACGCCAGTAGAAGTTCTCAAAGAACAGGAGAATATACTCCCTTTTGAAGAGAGAGTGCTCTGGCTATTGTATGGGCATGTGAGAAGTTTGCCAGAGGTTCTGGACTGGATAGAAAGGTTTCGGTACTAGACTGGACCATAGGCCACTGACGTTCTTGAAATCGTCAAAGACTATCGAACAGCAGATTATTAAGATGGTCCTTTGGCATTGCAGAATTCCAATTTACCATTGAACCTGTGCCTGGAACACAAAAATGCATGGCAAGATTTATTTCACGTGTATGTATATTCATGGACAAATGCTAACTGTCTTCAAGGGAAGACGATTCATGTTTTTGTCTTTCGTAATGTTTACGGTTGTGATCAACTTTTTGTCAGTGCTTTGTATGCTTTTGACGATTTTTTAAATCAAGTGTGTATTTATGCTAATTTGCTTGTTGAGTGTTAGTGTTTTTACAAGCAAAAATATAACTTGATGTTGTTGTATTACATATCTATTCTTTGCTTTATTCGGTCGTAAACAATGAAAAATCTACATGTACTATTTATGTCTTACTTGCTTGTGATGATGAATATATATGTATGTGTGATGAGCCATTTTACCCTTTAGAAATGTATTTACACATGTTTTGGAGTGTGCAATGAGACAAAAACCAATTGTTTCATTTGTCAACTGTCAACAATGGAAAAGCATGTGATTTTCAATGGACTCTTAAACATTACATTGTGCGGAAAAAAAAATATGTTTTAAACTATGTTGATTTTGTTTACTGTTATGAGAAACATTTACACTTGGAAATTTTCTCATTTTCTTGAGTTTTGAAAACAGGATGTGAGACAAAGATTCAAGGGAAAATAGGTGCTTCACATCTTAATGTTGAACACAATTTGTACTTTGAATTGTTAATATCCCTAATTGTTTTTTATCTATGTAATTTGGGAAAATGTTTTGTGTGAGATATGGTGATCAATTTTGAATGGTTTTTTTTTGAAAGACTGAAAGTTTGAAATGCTAATTTATGGTGATCTGATGATTTGTTTCTATTCGTTGATTATTAATTTGGTGAATCATGATGTGATGGTTACACTTTTTGAGATTCATGGCTGATAGATGTGTTTAAGTGAAGTTGTTTATCCTTTAAAAAAAATTTTCTGTGAGAAATTTTTTTCATCCCAGGATGGGGGGTGTCATGTGGACGTAGCTCACATCAAGGCATGTGACGCTCCTTCACATGTAGTTTGTGAAATGAATCATTTCACCATGCACTACTGTAAAGGAATGAATATTCGTGTGGCTTGACTAGGTAAGCGGGCGTCCCCCAAAATAATCTTAGAGTATGACTCAGTAAAAGCAAAAAATAGTCAGGGTGGTCATTGGGTGAATAGTGGACCACTGAGTGATAGTTTAACAAGGGCTGTAAGGTGCGGGTCATGTGTTTGAAACTTGAGTATGCACTCACTAGGAGGAAGGAGGAAAGAATCAGTTTTAACCCAGCAGATGGCCTAAGTGACTCGAACCTGTCAGGACGTTGGTCCTCTCTGCTGACCAGTCTTTACCAGGTGTGGATAGTTAGTTGGGGAAAGCTACAGGGGAAAACTTAAGGAAAAGAGAAAGAAGAAAGAATTCATATGTTGAATTAAGAAGGTACTTACACGAACCTTATTCGTGTTTCAGCTTCACCCTTTTTGACTTCGCCTTCACCTTTCATCCCGTGAGGGTGGTTGGAAGATGGCATGGTGTGGGGAACACACCGGTAGCAGCCCCAGGTATTAAGGACTCCAGGGAGAGGTGTCGGGAACTCGTCATTCTCTCCAGGGACAGGAGAAGACGGGGGGGAGAGGAGTTGGAACTCATCTCGCCAGTGACAAGAAGAGTCGACGGAGGAGAGGAGTCGGAAGTCATATCCTCCCGGATGGGAGAAATCGAGGGGGCGTGATGATGTTGGAGAGAGTCAGGATCCTGATAAGTATGAGGCGAGTGTAATTCGGATGCAGGCATAGCCTCATCAGGATGAGAGTATCATTTATTTTCCTGGTTGGTGTTTGTGGGCCAATGTTGTGTGGAGGCCGTGACTTATGAAGTCGTGAGTGAGTTAGTTTCCCTCTCAGTGAAAGTGGACTACCTGTATATCTTATTTGTTTTATAACGTGTTTGTTGTGATTTAGTTAAAGTGTTTTCCCGAAGGAGAGGGGGAGAAGAAAAAACATTCGGTAGTGCGCCTTTTGGTTGATTGGAAGATTGAGTGGGCGTTATGGTATGGAGTAAATGCTTTCTTGATTGAGCGAGTTGCAATAGTGGACAGTGTGACATACTAAAGAAGAGATAGCAGGCACATCGACTCCAGGGTGTCTCTGCTGTTATAGATGGAACATTGACCCAGGAGTCGTCTCTGCTGCTGCTGAGTAAAATCCTTCAGAGTAACAAAATCATTTACAAAAATGCACAAAACTAGTGCAAGACCTTTAAAAATACAGCAAAGCCAAAAACGAAGGTTTTCTGTGCCTTTAATGCTGTTACTTATGTTAATACTGGAGCATCGACTATAAGTTGCTGTATCGCAGGGACAAGTGTTGGTCTCTTAGCAACGGGGCATAGGGTTACACGAGCTTTTCCTCTTGGCGGTTTGTCTTTAGCTCTCGGCCTGTGCTCATTAGCTGTTGGGTGCTGCTAGCAAAAATTATGTAAAACTAAACTCCAAAAGCACACAATCTATAGTTCAACGAATAAACAGAGTAAACTTAGTTCCTTTAAGGCTGATTATAAATAAAGCACTGGCTGATCAAAACTCACGATGAGAATTTAATCGTTTACAGGCCGATTTTGATGACTACATAAGACAAAAGTTTGATCTTCAAGTAAGGCAAGGACATGGTTTCTCAACAGCCAGACACGGAGCAGATGATAAAAAGGATTAATGTTTAAAAAAAGACTTAAAACGAACATTAATCTCTGCTCTAAACAGCTTACTGTTACAACGCAAAGGGTGGGTTTATACTTTAGTTTATGGTTAACACACAAAAAGACCATCGATATTGATTAATTATTTTTTTTGATTTAAATATAATTTTTTGATGTTAGAAAGAAACTTAGCATGGAATAAAATTTTGATGGTCAGACGTTGTTTGAAGCTATGCATCGTGATTATCAAGAGCATGTATGTTATTGATTTAGAAGTTCATTGATCCAGCAAACGTACAGGCAGTGTTGCTCATGGGCTTATTTCTCAAGTTCCGGGTAACTAAAACAAGTAGACCCGCCCAGTTAAGATATTGTTAGCTGTTTTAATCGACTATGTAACTATAAATGAAGTAATTTCATAGATGTCTGGGGTCTCGACCTATACAGATACTATTCTTTCTCTATATGGCCTTAACACCCGGATTGGGCTGACAGTACGGCTTACACAGTTTGGATGTGGTCCGCTGAAGAAGCCAAAAGAGAGGCTTCTGGTTGGTCAGAGGGGCGAAGTCATAGAGATAAGATTAAAACAGGCTAAGTATGGCGATTGTTGGTAAGCTTACATTTCCACTACATCCAGCATTAGTTGCACAAAAAGAGCAGTTCTAAACATAATGATACTGACCAACAATGGTTCATGTGGTGGTTCTCGCAAGGCTGCATTATTTCCGCAAATAACGCTGAGAGAGTGTTCTATCTATAACCCTTACATCTATGTTCTTAACTTTAGTGGAATATCCTTTCATGTTGGTATAGACAAATTGATCTGTTTGAAAGAACAAAACAACCAATAACTGTAATATCTAAACTTGGGATGAGGGAGGTAACACATTTACAGCCTATTTAAGTGTCTAAGAACAGTCATTCGATTGGCGAACCAGACAATATATCATGTTGAATTACTGCTGATGTTTTCTCCGCTACCGCATACATTACGCATTGATACGTACTATGGAGTAGAATTATTGGGCTTTACTACAAAAAATTATGGGCAAACAAGATTTCTGTAGTATATGTTAAATAAGAATTCCATTTGTAAAGCGCAATCGAACATAAGATAACATTGTGTCGACCGGTAGTATTGCCATACAGAACTAAACTAACGCACCACAAGGATATAAAGTTAGTTTTAAGAAAACTGGAAAACTGCAAACTAGTCCCTATGTTGTTTACGCAAGACTTCGAGGTCGCTTATTGTTCCTTATGAAGGGCCAGCGCCTCAAAAACTTCGAAAACGTCTGACTGAGTTATCATACAGATTTGTTCATTTTGCTTTCATATTGTCAGGTCGGTTGGCGCATCATTCTACGCCAGAATTTTACTGGTAGGACCAAATGCAGGCTAGGTGATTTTTACTAACGCATGCTGCAACGTGCGTAATGATTGTTCTATAATCTGAATTTAGCTGAAATAATGAGACGCCTGAAGACCAAGACAGTTTGACTCAGCCAACATTGTTGGATTTGTGGTTTGTAGGCTTCATCAGACGAGGGCGGAATCCAAACAGTAAGAGTCCATGAATCACATTTGTGGGAAGTTAGTGGCGCATGCGCACAGTAAATGCAATCTTCACGAAAGTTTGACCCATAGACATGGAAGTGGCTGTATTCTTTCTCAACTTGCTAGGTTACGTAATCTCCATCTTATAATGAAAGCTAATAGACGACGCATTCAGGATAAACATGCATTGCGCAGTCAAATCAGAAAAGTACATGTGTTTTGTTTTAATTACATGTTCTTTTATGAATCTATGCAACACATGATGGGTTCATTAGAGTCACTAGCTATGTCTTAAGGTCTGGCCATTTCGGAAGATTATTTTGAACCTCTAACTATCGTTAGAATGGGCGTTTACCCTTTTGAGATCATGAACAGTTGGGTAAGGTTTGATGAAGCCTCACTTCCACCTAAAGGCGCTGTTCTTTATAGTCTTAGAGGAAAGGGACACCATGTGATTCCGATTACCCCGCATTGCTCAAGATGCGTTGGCAGAAGCTTAGTGTGCTAAAACGAATGGGAGACTATCATGATTCCATACTAGATGGCTGATGTATGTTTGTTGGCGGACGTCTTTGAAAATTATAGGAAGACCTGCATGAAAACATTATAGCCTGATCCTGCCTCATTATTTTTCTGCGCTGGGATGAGTTGGACGCTTCTTAAAGTTTTGGAGTTCAGGATTGATTTATTGTCTGGACATACCAATGATTCAGATGATTGAAAAAAGGTTTGCGCGGAGGAATTAGTATGGTGGTCGCACCATTACTGTAAAGCAAATACAAAAAATACTTGCGGGGTTAAACGGGGGGGGGACTATGATCCAAGTAAAAGGTCTAAACTATCTATGTATTTAGACGCAATCAATCTGTATGGATTGGGGCCTATGGCGCATCACTTCCATTACGATAACTTCAGATGTCCACAAAAGACGAACAAAAAATAATATTCAAAAGCATTAAGTGGTTGGGGCGTTAGAGTTTTTGACGTCGGGTTCAACAGCGCGTTTCATTCTAGGTATTAGATGTGTTGACTTAGAATATCCTCATGAGCTCATGACTTGGCATATTGACTACCATTGGCAGCAGAAAGTTAAGATGGCGAAACAGAGCGCCCTAAACTTAGTGGGCACCTATTGTTTCTGCCTCCTAATCTTCGGGGGCAAAATCAAATTTATGTATGTACATTACAGACTTCTGCAATTTTATTTAAGACATGGTTTGAAGTTGACAGCTGTTCATCGTATAATTGCTTTTGATCAAGAACAGTTAATGAAACCCATTAATCATGAAGAACATGATCTCAGAAACTAAATACACAGATGCTTCAGAAAAAGGACATTTTCAGCTGATGATCAACAAGATGTTTTGGAAAAACTTTGGAGGGAATCCGCACAAGCGCAAAGTTGTCAGATTAGTTCACCAGAGAGAACGAGGCAAATTAAGCTGACTTCAAACCAAATTATCAGGGAATTTAGAAGTTTTCATGTTCAGCTTTTTGGCAGAATGATGAAAAAAAAGAAAGTCAAATTAGGACAGCTGTTTTTATTGGTTTTACTGTTTTAGTATTATCAAAGCTTTTAATGTTAGAATTTCTTTATGACCTACTTTTTAAACCCTTGTTTCAGAGTCCACGTGTCTTTACAAAGATACGAAGTTTTGTTATAGACATCCCTAATGATGACATCTATAAAAGACATGGAAATAGAAGATGCTAAAGGGCATGCGGGGATGGTACGACACATCCGATGATCCCTAAAAGATTCGCCCTTTGCATTCATTTAGAACAGCAGGTTTTAGGAAAGATGGAAAGATGATTATCTGGAAAGGTGATTAAGGAGTTTGTTGGGTTTAAGGTCGAAAATGTACAGTTATTTCGAGCCAGGGAGAAACATCAAGAAAGCAAAAGGATTTTCTCGCAGTGTTGTGCACTTCGTAAACTGTTGTTAAAGTTAAGCTTCGTAACTAAAAAGTCTTCAGCCTGTTGTTAAAGTTTTCACTAAAGCTGTGATTGTGAACTCCTGGAATGCCTCTTTTAATGGTAACTCTATGTTTTAACAATAATTGATTCACTCGACCTTTAAATTCTTTTCCATCATCGACTTGAATCATGCGAGGATAAGTTAAAGGGCCTCGTTGGTATATTAGTTGTATGGCAACAGCAACAGCAGAGGCACTCTTTTGTGTTAATGGCTCAGCATCTTTGTATCTTGAAGCTATGTCAATGACTGTAAGTGCGTACTTAAATCTTTTTCGTCTAATCGTATCATGGGGTAAATATAGAAGATCCATTTGATGGGTGTCGTTCGGTATTGTATTCACAAAGTGCGGTCTCTGTATTCGTCTAGGTGCAGGTAAATAAATTTGCCAAATCGCTTGTTTAGATAACCATTCTTTTGCTGTTTGTTCACTGACTCCAGCTGCTTGGCTTAGCTTTTTAATTGCCATTATTCCCTTCCAATATCCTTTTGGTGAATAATAGATTTTGTTCATTTTTTATTCAGCCAATATTATGCGCAACAAAATACACAACGGTCATACCAAAGACAATAAACACGATTTCTTGCATCTTTTGTTTTTCTGATGGATGATAAAAGTCGCTGAATTTTGGTGGGGGCAATGTCTCGATTGGTTTGCCTGTTACAAGATAATACTCTTTTATTGCTTGATCAACATCTTTAAATGTGTAAGCTGCATGTCCCTGTTTTTTCAGTGTGTTATTAATAAAATCTAACTGCTCAATTCTCTGCTTTTCATAGCGATCTTGTGCTGCGGCTAGTTGCTCCACAGCTTTGTTATGTCTTTTTCTCTCGCCGTCATCCCGCAGTTTACTAAATGCGTAATTACTTCGCTAAAAGCAAGCGCATTCACTACTGCACCACCTATCATCATTACGAGCGAAGCCATTTTTTATAAATGTATTTTTTTTACATATTTATATTCTCTGGAATTATATCTTGCTTAACTAGAAAATCTTTCGCAGCGAACGAAGCTGCAATGATAGCAATCAGCTTTGCAGAATCCTCAAAGCCTAGTTTGCCAAGATCCGCTGGTTTAATTCTTAACAGGCT
This sequence comes from Conus ventricosus, assembly GCA_018398815.1. Lineage (NCBI taxonomy): Eukaryota > Metazoa > Mollusca > Gastropoda > Neogastropoda > Conidae > Conus > Conus ventricosus. Next base: position 43,279 of record JAFLJL010013641.1, on the reverse strand, counting down.
TTTACCAAGCATTGTGTATCCTATACTTAGACCTCCAATAACAGCAGAATGGTATACAAGGTTGGCGACAGTTTTTTGGGGTGCTCATTTTAAAAAATAAAATAATTATAATTAATAAAAAACATGAACAGCGATGATCTGCTAGAGCTACAGAGCGGCCTAAACCGTCTTGGACTTACAAATGAAGAAGTTGATGACCAAGCTATTATGCCCAAAAAGGAAATGCTGTATTCTTTGGCGGCATGTGGAAAAACAAAACAGTTCCTCGGAATGAATTCAGCATAGAACAAATTCAACAGATGTCGCCACAAGCATTATAAAGTATCATAACAGGTATGAAGCGCAGCTGGGGTCTAGAATGGTAAAAAGTGTCGGGCAAACGGTTCTTAGTTTGTACACTAAACTAGTTAGTAAATTTGCTCCCATTGATTGAACAAGATCTTATGTATGATTTAACGCAGGATCCAGTTTTAAACAAGTCATTAGAGTCTCTAGGGTGTGATCTGTATTACAGATTTGGAACATTGTTATCGCCATTAATCATGGGATTAATTACTTTTAATCATATAGATTTTATTTCCCTTCAAAATGACCGAGCCAGAAAATCAGCAGAATCAGAAAACATGAATCAGGTGGGAAGAAAGTAACCAAGCCAGAAAATCAGCAGAATCAGGTGGAGGAACCAGTGAAAAGCATCCTCATCCTGGGCGTGTTTAAAGCAGGAAAACAATTAGCAGAGTGGAACAGACAAAAAAAATTACAGTTACAATCACAGTAATATAACTCATGATGAAAACATAACACGCCAACGCCAGAACAGTTGATTCAATGCCAGCTATAAAAACTCTATATGATTCAAGACCTACAGCGCCAAAGTCTTCATGGAATATTGAACTTAAAACTGTTGCCATTTTTGGCGCCCTTGCTGCTGCTGGGGGCGGTTATTACTGTTATAAAATATATAAACAATGGCAACAAAAACAAAAGCAGTCAAAACAACCTGAACCACTAAATACAGAAGACAAAAACATGCCAAAACCGCTAACAACAAAAAGATCGTTTTGATCCATTTGGAATGTAAATATTTTAAGAACTTAATTTAAATTTTTTTTAAATTTAAAAATAGATCATGGCGTATTATAAAATGATGGAGTCAATAAATAAAGACATGGAGTCTATAAAAGACATTTCCATAGACCAGAATTGTAATCAATGCAGTTGCTTAGGATGTAAGAACTTCATTAAGATCTATGCTGCCCAATCTTGCGCAGAGGACGCTGAGCAAGACATCCTCAGCGATGACGCGTTTTTTGTACTGCTGCTGGGGGTGTGGTTATTACTGTTATAAAATATATAAACAATGGCAACAAGAACCAAAGAAGTTAAAACAACCTGAACCACTAAATACAGAAGACAAAAGCATGCCAGAACCACCAACAACCAAAAGATCGTTTTGATCCATTTGAAATGTAATAATATTTTAAGAACTTAATTTTTTGTTTTTTTGATAAAAATAGATCATGATGGATTATTATTTGTTTTAAAATGATGGAGTCAATAAGTAAAGACATGGAGTCTATAAAAGACATTTCCATAGACCAGAATTGTAATCAATGCGGTTGCTTAGGATTGTAAGAACTTCATTAAGATCTATGCTAACTGATCTCGCGCTAAGGTCGCTGAGCAAAACATCCTCAACGATGACGCATTTTTTGAGGCGTGTGTGTACTATATTAGACATTTACTATTTAAGATAAAAAATAGATTGTCTTGTTTTTTTTTGATAATTATAAGATAACTTGAATAAGAACTTGGTTGTCTTAGAGGATGACTTAATTGCAATCTTGAGGTAACTTGAGTAAGATCTTGAGGATGACTTAAATAAGAACTTGGTTGTACTTAGAGGATGACTTAGTTATGATTCTTAGGTTGACTTGAGTAAGAACTTGTGGATGACTTGAGGACAACTTGAGGACAACTTGAGGATGACTTGAGGACAACTTGAGTAAGAACTTAGAAGTGACTTGGGGTGACTTGGGTTTAAGAACTTAGAAGTGACTTGAGTGCATGCGTTGGGGTGGGGTGGGGTGGGGGGTGTGCATGCGTGGGGTAAGACAAAAACACACAAACACCAACAAACAAACAAGAAGTGGAATCTAGCTTGCTTTGTGACTAAACAGGTTGTGTCCCACGCGCACCTCAATCAACTAGGCCAAGTGATCACATAGGGTCGTTTGGCCTAGTTTGCCGCTGAGCTTTGCAGGTACTGCCGCGCTTTGCAGGTCAAGCGATCATATATGATCACTTGGCCTAGTTTGCCGCCAAGCTTTGCAGGTGCTCCGTGCTGACGTCATTGGCGGCAAACTGCCGCGCTTTGCAGGTCAAGCGATCATATATGATCACTTGGCCTAGTTTGCTGTGCTCCTCTTTTCTCAACCAGGCTTGCAACTGGCTTTGGCAGAGTTACAGCAGTTACTGCTGTAGCTGAGCTTTTATGGCGGCTCTAATCGCCAGTAGTTAGTACACCCGTCATTGTATATTTGGAGCATTTATATGGAGATAGTGCTGGCTACACACTACTCCTCTCCATACTGGTAGATGTACTAAGGTCTGCCTAGCCCTATCTAGTTTTGCCAGAACCCCCGAAAATCGCTATTTAGTTGCATAAGTCTAATAATGGTTTGGCGTTTGCTACACAGTTCATTTATACTGATTCCTAGCTTGTGAAATTTAGGATAGTTATAAAAACACACAGAAAGTTGAATAAGTTTTCTAGCATACGAATCATCCATGTTCACCTGCGTCTTAAGAAATGAACGCCATGTTTGAAGCGTTTTTGTTTTTTTAAACATGACTTGAGCTGTTTCAAGCCAGCGCCCAACAATTAACGCGTGATGGATTGTTTTGCTTTGGCCGACTTTCAATAATGCAGCGCCATTTTTTAGATAAGGAACCATCTCATCGATAGTCAAACATGTATTGAAACCGGCTATATCTTGTGCAGCAATATTTTCAACGTTTTCATTTCCTTGAACCAACAAACCTTTAAGATAGTCGTCCATTTCCAAAGCAGTCGGTTCACTTTTTTCCTTTTCTGTTCCTTCCAAAAAAGCAATGCTTCTTTTCGGTTTAACTGGTAGAGAACATGCTTCACCTAATTCTTTTTTTGACAAATACTCTAACATGCAGTTAAAGTAAAACTTGTGGTCTTGAATAGCACAAGCCTGTTCTTCAGTAAACATGTTAGCCATTTTAAAATAAAACACAACTAAAACACAGTGGTCACACAGGAGCACAGTCAAAAAACAACCTTCTTGTGCGGCAGTCCGGGAAAGAATGGCGAAACCGGTCTTGCCGACATAGCAGCCTCGACGTGGTAGTGTCGACGTGGCAGTCGAGAATGTTCAAGAACATTTTGCTGATGCAATAATGTTGCAAGTTAACCTGACCAAAGTGCGCCGCGAGCCCGGTCGCGAGGCGTGTTTTATTGATTTTTTTGTTACAACAAGGGAGACGCACGTTGGGTGTTGTCGTCATTGACAACTAATTGACTGTGCGCTGTGTTCTATGTGAACGAAGGCCTCTTGTCTGCGTAAGTCCTTAGCATAAATTAAGTGATCAGGTTTAAGCCTAATGGCGGGTCTCTATAACTCCCACCGCCTCGTGTCTGCCTGTCTGTTATACAAAGTTTTGTAGGTAGAAATTAGTCAGAATAAGTGTGCGGATTTTATGTCAAAATATAACTTAGTTTTAAAAGACAAACAAGTTTAGTAAATTAGTATTGAAAACGGATAATCCTACACAGTATGTTTGTTTGTAGATAATCGTTATTTTTTGGTTATTGAAAACGTGTGATGGATTATCATTTTTAATTCATTGTTAAAGTTTTACTTGTCAGAGAACGGAGAAATGTGTGTTCTGGCGTCATCATCCGCTCGAAAGTAGTTGAGAGCGGATGATGAGCCAGAACACACATTTCTCCGTTCTCTCTGCCGGTTTTTTCTTGTTGGGGGCGCGTTCAGGGGGGGGGGGGGGGGGGGGGGGGGGGGGGGACGTGTTACAGAATGGTGCATTGACAAAAATTTCCATTTATGCCTGCAATTGTTTATCATTTCTACTTTAGTGTTCAGGGATGCTAGGTGGGGTTTACATAATATCAGCCACTTTTCTGTAGTACATAAGTTGCATTTTTTAGAAATATTGTTGTATGGCGTTGCTCTTTTTATAATTTTCCATGATATGTTGTAATTTATTTTCTTATTTTTAAACTTCCAAATATATTTACTTAATTCTGTTTGGTTTTTATATATTTCATTTTTGAAAGACTGTTTATGGTTTGCATATCTGGTTTTAAAATGGTTTGCCGTGATCCCTATGTATGTTTATTTATCACTGTCTGTTGTTACCGTAGCTTGGTACACAATATTGTTGTAGAGACATTTATTATTCAGAGGGCACTGGTCTTTTTTGTGCAATTAATAGGTATCCTTTCATCACCCTCTTTGGTTGTGTTGTTTTTAGTTTTATTGGAAGAATCAATTATATTTTTAAGGTTGGGCATACACGAGTATGGTAGCTTGACGGTATTTTTGTTGAATATTTTAGATAGTACATGTTCTTTTGGGAATGATGTTTTAAGGATTCTGAGGAATTCTTTTCCTATGTTAGTTTTTGTTCTTCCATCATATGGAGGGTTATACCATATAATTTTTCTTTTCCTGTTTTTCCTGTTGCTGTTCATGTTGTTATCTGGGTTATATTGTAATTTGTAGTTGTAGCCACTTTTTTTCAGCGCATCTTGGTATTCAGCTGCTGCACTGTTAAATTCTTTCTCATTGCATGACAGTTTAGATAAAAATATAAAAACCAAACAGAATTAAGTAAATATATTTGGAAGCTTAAACATAAGAAAATAAATTACAACATATCATGGAAAATTATAAAAAGAGCAACGCCATACAACAATGTGTACTACAGAAAAGTGGCTGATATTATGTAAACCCCACTTAGCGTCCCTGAACTCTAAAGTAGAAATGATAAACAATTGCAGGCATAAATGGAAATCTTTGTCAATGCACCATTCCGTAACACGTCCTTCCTGAACGCGCCCCAAAAACGAAAAAACCGGCAGGCCACGTGCCACACGCACAGAGCTCACACACCACAATATATAACACCAGTGGCGTGCCCAAATTGTATATCCTGAGGAGAGCGTTTTAGCTTGAAACAAGCTTGTAGGTTTTTAATTTCTCCATTCTAAAATCCTATTTTAAACTGGTATGTCGCTCCCTACATGGTTGAGCACTTTTAACGTTCTGAGTGGCTTTTTAACTCTGATTTTATATATATATTGAGCACTTAAAACATTGTTTTAGGCATTTTAAATATACTGATTATATATAATCAGTATATTTAAAATGCCTAAAACAATTTTTAAGTGCTCAACCCCTTGGGGAGCAACATTAGTTCAAACAAGTTAAAAAGAGGAATCTTAAAACTCTTCTTCAAAATCCTAACAACTTCATTTCAAAAGAACACAAACTGTCCAAAATATTTAACAAAAACACTGTCAAACTATCGTACTCATGTATGCCCAACCTCAAAAACCTAATTGACGCATCCAACAAAATGAAAATCAACACAGCAAAGAAGGGTGAAGAAAGGAAATCTTGCAATTACACCAGAAAGGAGCAGTGCCCACTAAACAATAAATGTCTTCACAACAACATTGTATACCAGGCTACTGTGACATCAGAAAATGAAAAAGAAACATACATAGGGATCACTGAAAACCACTTCAAAACCAGATATGCAAACCACAAACAGTCATTTAATAAAGAAAAATATAAAAAACCAAACAGAACTGAGCAAATACATCTGGAAACTTAAAGACGCAAAAACAAGCTACAATATATCCTGGAAAATCATAAAAAGAGCATCACCATACAGCAATGTTTCAAAAAGGTGCAACCTATGTTTAACTGAAAAATGGTTAATACTATGCAAACCACACTTAGCAACTTTAAACACCAAAACAGAAATAGTAAACACTTGCAGGCATAAATGGAAATCGTTGTTAGTGAACACGCCCAAAACAAAAACCTGAAAGCCCCCCCAAAACACGTGCAGCCAACCCGCACGTGCAAACAAGCGCTTACGGGAGCCCACACGCTTTTTAACATCGGCGGTGGGCTAACCAAAAACCATCCTGATGACAGCGCAACACGCTTGAAACAAATTTGTAGATAGTTTTAAGATTCCTCTTTTAACTTGTTTGAACTATATATATATATATATATATATATATATATATATATATATATATATATATATATATATATATATATATACAGTCGGGCCCGCTTATAAGGAGCTCGGTTATAAGGAACCTCTTTTTTAAGGAGCAAAAAAAGCCATCCCGATTTACATTGTTCTTTGTTATGACTTACAAAAACTCGCTTAGAAGGAGTTCGGTTATACGATACCTCGCTTACTGGGAGTGAAAAATTAGGCCCTAAACCGCACTGAGTCCGGTTATAAGGAGTGCCGATAGCACCGGCTTCAAACCGAAAGTAGGTCGAGTAATTTCATCTTTCCTGGAAGGGAGAATTATCGGTACTTTCTTCCGCGGAAACGTCCGCTCATCACAACCACATGCCGCGCTACCTTCAAAGCGAACATGTCTGAACGCGCGAAAAAGAGAAAATCTCTTTCCCTCAGTCAAAAGCTCGACATTATAAGAAAAATAGAAGCCAACCCTCTACAAAGAAAGGCTGTGATAGCTGAGGAGCTGGGTATTCCGTTTACCACCCTCTGCAACATCTGGAGGGATCGCCAGAAATATGTAAACCATGTTGCCAGTAGAACCCAGGATCTCTCGCGAAAACGATCACGCGCATCTAAACTGGAAACTGTGGATGACAATCTGCTTCAATGGTTTTCAGATGCAAGGTAAGGCTCGATTCTTTAGTTTTGTACTACCTGTTCATAAGTACACCCCCCCCCCCCCCCCACCCTCTCTCTCTCTTGTAATCAATCTCAAACGCTAACTGTGATTTTCTCGTGATTCTGTGATACCGTGACAACCATTGCAATACTGTGTGCGTGCCTACGTGTGTGTGTGTGTGTGTGTGTTATTTATGCGTTCGTGTGTGTGTATGTGTGCGCGCGCGCGCGCGTGTGTGTGTGTGTGTGTGTGTGCGTGGGTGTGGGTGTGGGTACACGTGTTACATATTTATGATGTTTTATGACGGTATTAGAATGTAGCTTTTATTTTAATTTTTCTTTTATGTTCGTTCTGTTTGTTATGTGAGCATGTTGGAATTTACCCATTGGGGATGAATAAAGTGTATCTTATCTTACCTTCTCTTCTCTTCTCATCTCTCTCTTTCTTTCTCTCTCTCTCTTCTTTCTCTCTCTCTCTCTCTCTCTCTTTCTTTCTCTCTCTCTCTCTCTCTTCTCTCTCTCTCTCTCTCTCTCTCTCTCTCCTCTCTCTCTCTCTCTCTTTGTGTGTGTGTGTGTGTGTGTGTGTGTGTGTGTGTGTGTGTGTGTGCACGCGGCTCGTCCCAGCATTCCTCATTACTTCTTTGTTGACAGAACGGGACAGTAGCCCCAAACCGAAAGTCAATCATGCTGTGTCAAAGTGAGAGCTAGTGAGAGAGAGAAAGAGAGAAAGGAGCCGGAGGGGTTTCAGTTGCCCTTTGTGTATGTGTGTGTGTATGTATGCGTGTGTACGTCTGTGTGGACGTGCGTGTGTTGCTGATATTTTCGTTCACCAGACGGCTTAGACCTAGATCTCCTGTTGAACTAGATTTATTTATAGGCCTACTGTAGTGTTATTCCAGGTGCTGTTATGGGTTGTTTTCTTTTCAAATTCTTAGGTCACAAGGGGTACCTATGAACGGACCTGTGCTGAAAACGAAGGCCGAGGAGTTTGCTGCTTCTCTCGGCAGTGACGGGTGGACCTGCGGAAACGGGTGGCTGGATCGATGGAAAAGAAGACACAGCATCGTATTTAAAACGATGAGTGGAGAAAGAGCAAGTGTTGACGAAACGAAAACAGATCAGTTTTTTTCTTTCTTTTTTTTTTCTCTCTGCGTACGCAGGCTGATACTCCTGCGGACACTCCCTGTATAGCCAGGCAGTGGAGTTTTGTGTGTATGACCCTTTTCTATCCCGCCATTAAGGCAGCCATACTCCATCTTCGGGGAAAAAAACAGATCAGTGGGTAGAAGAGGTCCTTCTACCAACTCTTGAAAAGTATGAAGAGAAGGATGTCTACAATGCTGATGAAACTGGCCTCTTTTGGCGACTTCTGCCAGACAAGACCTTCACCTTCAAGAAAGAACAATGCAGAGGGCAGAAGAAGTCGAAGGATAGGGTTACTGTCCTCCTGTGTTGCAACATGGACGGTAGCGACAAACGTCGACCATTGCTCATCGGCAAGTTTGCTAATCCACGATGTTTCAAAAATGTGAAAAGATTGCCAGTGGACTACAAGTCAAACTACAGCGCCTGGATGACCAGCGACATTTTCTGTGAGTGGTTGCTGTCGTTTGACAGAGACATGCAAATGCAACTGCGCAAGGTGCTCCTTGTGATGGACAACTGCTCCGCGCACAAAATCCCCGAGCAGCCCTTGAAAGCAGTCCAAGTTCTGTTCTTGCATGCGAATTCTACTGCAAAGCTCCAACCATGCGATACTGGAATAATACGCAACTTAAAGGTCCACTACCGACGCATGATGGTGCTCGGCATGCTTGCTCAGATCGACGGTGGTGTGAAGGCGAAAGAACAGCGGCCCGAGTTCGATCTGCGGGATGCTGTCAATCTGATCGATCAGTCGTGGCAGAAAGTGACCCCACTACAATCAGCAACAGTTTCCGCCACGCCGGCTTCCAACTTGGATCTGAAGACCGACCACAGGAGCCTGTTCCTGCAGCCAGCTACGAAGAACAAGAGCCTCTCCTCACACGTCTATGCAAAGAGTGGGGCATTTCGCTCGAAGAGTACGTCAGTGTGGACGACCACTTGCCGACAACGGACTCACCAACGTTCTCAGCATCTGCTACATCCACTTCGGCATCAAATGTTGCAGAAGCAGGGGCCACGGACTCATCAGAGGAAGACGAAGCAAGCGAAGAAGAGGCAGAAAGAGTCTCAGTTGGTGAAGTGTTAGGCTATGTGAGACAAATTAACTTGTACTGTCTGCAGGCAGGGTGTGGCGATGCAGTCACCAATTCTTTTCATGTGTTTAATGACCTGTTGATGAAACACATAGTGAATGCCCGCCATCAGACACAGATCAGAGATTTCTTTACTTCAACTTCGAGTGACAATCTGAACTGTAGAGAAGACAAAGACAGCGAAGGGTTCAAAACAAGTGGTGGGGAGGATGGAGATGATCGAAGTGAGGGAGGGAAAGCAGGGAATACAGAAACGGGGGGAAAATTGCGAAAATGAGAAAGCAGGTGAAACGAAAGAAAGGGAGATGAAGGAAAAGAGCGGGGGGGGGGGGGGGGGGGGGGGAGGGGGGAGAATGCGGGGAACAAGGACGAAGAGACAGAAACGAGAAGAGAAACAGAAGGGCGGAAAAGAAAAAAGACAGAGAATGATTCGGAAAGATCAGGAGGGAAGGATGGGTGGTTTGGAAGAAAGGGAGAAGGGCATGGAGGGGAACGAAAGATGATTGGAATTTGAGAGAGGATGATTTCATTGAAAGAGAGAAAGAGAAAAGCATGCAAACGCCAAGGAAAAAGAGAAGGGATGGAGGAAGAGGCACACGGAGGCGGAGAAAAAAAATGCAGGAGTGAATGCGGAGGAGTAGGGGGCAGAGAAGAGTGGGGGAGAGGATGGAATCGACCGCAGAGGGAGAAACAGGAAAGAATGAAGGTGAAAGACTGCAAGGAAAGAGAGAAGATGACAATGGAAATGAAGGAAATAACTGCAATGTGGAAGAAAACTCTGATGAAGCGAGAAAAGAAGATGATGCATACACATGTAAAATCACCAGGGTACAAAATCCTGAGCCAGATCAGTTCCACCCAACTAATAAACATTGGCGAAAAGAGCAATGTTCAAGATTGGGCTTTCCATATCCCATAGATCTACCCGACAGAGAAATCAAGCAACAGCTTCGCCCACCTTCGCAGGTGGAGAACATTGTTGGAGACGGAAACTGTCTGTATAGGGCACTAAGCTTTGAGCTTTGCGGGACTCAGGACAAACACGGGCGCCTGAAGGAGATCCTGGTAGATTTCATGCTTGAAAACCAGAAAACATTTGCCGGATATGTTGGTGGTGACCTTGCAAGTTACTTGACGAAAAACACAATGCAGGCCAGGGCATGGGGGTCCGACGTCGAAATTTTTGCCGCCGCAACCCTCCTGCAGACAACCGTGGTTGTGTACACAGCCATCACCCCTTCCTCCAGAAAGTGGCTCTCGTGGTTGTGTACACAGCCATCACCCCTTCCTCCAGAAAGTGGCTCTCGTGGTTGTGTACACAGCCATCACCCCTTCCTCCAGACAGTGGCTCTCGTGGTTGTGTACACAGCCATCACCCCTTCCTCCAGAAAGTGGCTCTCGCACACCCTCTCTTCCGGATCCCAGATGTCCCACACTTTGAGGAGAAGATTTATCTCCGAAACTTATGCGGACATTTTGAAAGGGTGTCAAGTACCGTTTGAGCATGCAGGCTGAGTTCTCAAACAGGCGTACTCCTTAGATTTCTGGAACTAAAATGATGAATAACCTGTCAATGTTCCTTTACCATTTCCTT
>JAFLJL010013641.1:0-25000 GCA_018398815.1 Conus ventricosus | reverse complement strand
GGATGCCCTTCAGAGGCAGTTGAACCATCTCAACCCCAGACCCAGACAGCAGCTCAGCTTGCTGTCGCTGTGGGCCAGGTGTGGTGGCAAGTCCCCCAGAGGCAGACCAACACTCTGGTGCGCTCGATGTACCGCAGGTGCACAGCTGTGATCAATGCTCGAGGTGGTCACACCAGATACTGACATTCTGCTGTTAACACAGGGTCAAGGTCAAGTTCATGTGACCTTATTTTCTACCAGAATGAACTTTGAAAGGACACTTTTGCGGTGTTCGATTGCTTTTTCTCACTTTCTATTACCAGTTCAAAGGAATCGGTAGCCAAATTACATCAAAATTTCTATACAGTTTGTTTTCGCGTTTTTTATGCCTCTGAGTATATACGAAAAATAACGAAGCTACGCACAAACATTGTATGATACACAAAAGCAACAACACCCGCCCCCTCAACCTCCTCACCCCCCCCCCCCCCCCCCCAACTCCCATTCCGAAAAAAAAAATGTATGCTTCCTTCCCCAATCCCACCTCTGACCCCATCCACCCACACATAGGCGCACCTCTGCACACAGAACAAACACGCGGTTAATAAGGGAGGGAATACGAAGAGCCGTATATAGCAATGTTCATGAAGAGTTATCTTCTCTATTCACCCGATTTCTCTGGTTGTAAAGAACACATTCACTCTCAAAATGACGCGCATGACTTAATGCACTTTGACACAGTCCTATGATCAATCAATCGTCTATGTATGTTAATACAATCCAATCATCAATGAATCGTCTGTGCATGTTAACACGAACCTATGGTCAATCAATCATCTATCGCTCTTGAGAGAACTATAAAACACGGCTTCTAGCTCAGCCGGTCTCAACCAGTTTCGACCGGCTGACTCTAGAAGCCGTGTTTTTAAGTTCTCTGATAAGCAAGACTTCAATAACCAAAAAAATAGCGATTATCTACAAACAAACATACTGTGTAGGATTATCCGTTTTCAATACTAATTTACTAAACTTTTCAGATTTCAGTTTTTGCTTAATCCTAACCGAGTTATATTTTTGACATAAAATTCACACACTTATTCCAGCTAGTTTCTACCTACATTATATCTTTATAAGTTTACAAAACTTTGCATAACAGACAGACAAACACGAGGCAGCGCCAGGGCCACAGAAACCCAACATTAAGCTGACACCGATCACTTAATTTGCGTTCTATGCTAGGGTCTTACGGCTTGGCGCAGATAAGAGGTCTTTGTTTCACACAGAACACAGCACACAGTCAATTAGTTGTCAATGCTAACAACCAAACAATGCTACATACCTTCGGGTCGTGCAAATCACGTGACAGCCCGCTAATCACGTGTGCACTTTAAACCAATCGACAGGGAGTATGATGTCATTTCTGCCCCGAGGAATGTAGGACTCATTATTCAGGAGACAGCCTTACAGTGTGGACGCGTTTAACGAGAGCTTTGCTTTGTTTTCAACCCGGTCAAAAGTAATCTTTTAGGAACGAAGCAAAGGAAACGTGAAATGACAGTAAGTGAACTAGACGATTTTTTTACGTAGTTGTTTTGTAGAGCAACTTGATAATGAACCGATCGGCGAAGGTTCTTTTTATGAAAGCTGAAAACATGGCTGAAATTACGCCTGTTTACTGAAAGCTGGTTCTTAGATCAAAGCTAAAAATCGTAAAACTCTTCGGCAATCTTTGCTTTTAGGCCATTGGCTTGAAAGAACAAAAACTCTTATCAAACAATCTAACCCAAAAGCGTCCTGGGATAATTATTTGAAAACTGAACTTCTGATGGAACCCAGGCCGTCTGAGACAGCCTTTTAGCAGGTGAATTGAAACGGTGAAGAAAGTAGGTCAACCGCTCACAGCGTGAACGGTTGACCCAGTATTGCTTGGGTGAGCGCCCAACAAAACTAGGCCAATCGGCAGCTTCTGCCGATTGACCCACAAAGCCCCCTCTACCCCACTTGCTGGAGCTGTGCCAACACTCCCTTCACCACAAGAGAGGGGAACAGCCACGGTCTAGGCTAGACTGCGTGAAATGAATATTAAACAGGCACACGTCACAGCCTATAGCAGAAAGCCAACGCTTCAACGGCCGCGGTTCAGGCGGACCGTCCCTTTGTCACGTCCTATTCAACAGGCTGCCTATTCAGGCGGCCACAGAGTGTACTTTATTCAACTGTCTTGTTTATTAAATCAAGCTTTTGATAAATGCACTTGGTGGCTGTTTTGAATAATCTTCAGTTGACAGAGAGACCGACAGCTGTCTTGAATTTACGGCGCTCAAGCGCGAACCATAAAATCCTTTCACATTTCCCCATGCAAGCACCCCACCCCGCACGCCCCCACCCCACGCATGCACACACTCAAGTCACTTCTAAGTTCTTAACTTAAGTTACCCCAAGTCACTTCTAAGTTCTTACTCAAGTTGTCCTCAAGTTGTCCTCAAGTCATCCTCAAGTTCTTACTCAAGTCACTTCTAAGTTCTTAACTTAAGTCACTCCAAGTCACCCCAAGTCACTTCTAAGTTCTTACTCAAGTCGTCCTCAAGTCATCCTCAAGTTCTTACTCAAGTCACCTCAAGATCATAACTAAGTCACAACCAAGTTCTTATTCAAGTTATCTTATAATTATTAGAAAAAAACAATACAATCTATGTTTTTATCTTAAATAGTAGATGTCTAATATAGTACAACACGCCTCAAAAAATGCGTCATCGTCGAGGATGTCTTGCTCAGCGTTCTTGGCGCGAGATCGGTCAGCATAGATCTTAATGAAGTTCTTACATCGTAAGCAACCGCATTGATTACAATTCTGGTCTATGGAAATGTCTTTTATAGACTCCATGTCTTTATTTATCGACTCCATCATTTTAAACAAATAATAATCCGTCATGATCTATTTTTATCAAAGAAACAAATTCATTTATAATAAATCAAAAACCAATCCAGTATGTTAGGATTGCAGCATCAATAAAGTATTATTCCATCTGAAATGTATCAAAATGATCTTTTGTTGTTGGCGGTTTTGGCATGCTTTTGTGTTCGGCTTCTGTATTTAGTGGTGGAGATTGTTTGGACTGCTTTGGTTTTTGGTATCTTTGTTTATATATTTTATAACCGTAATAACTACCCCCAGCACCAATAAAGCCCAAAATGACACCTTTAAGAAAATTCTTTGAAGACTTTGGCCTTGTAGGCAACTCAGTTGTTGTTGTAGGGCTTGACTCAACTTGTTCTGGTGTTTTTATAGCTGGCATTGAAACAACTGGCTGTGGCTCTAGTACTTTTTCATTATGAGTTATATTATGTGCTTGTAATTTTAATTTTGCTTGTTTGTTCCACTCTGCTAATTTTTTTCCTGCTGCAACACGCCCAGGACGAGGAGGCTTTTTACTGGTCACTTTCTCCACCTGATTCAATGTTTTCTGATTCAATGTTTCCTGATTCTGCTGTTTTTCTGGCTCGTTCATTTTTAAGGGAAACAAAATCTATATGATTAAATGTAATTAATCCCATGATTAATGGCGATAGTAATGTTCCAAATCTGTAATATAGATCACAGCTTAGAAACTCTAATGACTTTGTTAAAACTGGATCCTGCGTTAAATCATACATAAAATCTTGTTCAGAATCAATGGGAGCAAATCTACTGACTAGTTTAGTGTACAAACTAAGAACCGTTTGCCCGACGCTTTTTACCATTCTCGATCCTAGTTGCGCTTCATACCTGTTATGATACTTTATAATGTCTTGTGGCGATATCTGTTGAATCTGTTCTATGCTGAATTCATTTCCGAGGAACTGTTTTGTTTTTCCACACGCCGCCAAAGAATACAGCGTTTCCTTTTTGGGCATAATAGCTTGGTCATCAACTTGATCATTTGTAATCACAAGTTCAGGAAGGTTTAGTAGATCATCGCTGTTCATGTTTTGTATTAATTATAATTATTTTATTTTTTAAAATGAGCGCCGAAAAAACTATTACCAACCTTGTATACCATTCTGCTGTTATTGGAGGTCTAAGTGTAGGATACACGATGCTTGGTAAAAGCTTGTTGAAAATAAAACCAGCAGATCTTGGCAAACTAGACTTTGAAGACTCAGCAAAACTGATTGCTGTTATTACAGCTTCATTTGCTACGAAAGATTTTCTAGTTAAGCAAGGAATAATTCCAGACAGTATCAATATGTAAAAAAAAAATACATTTATAAAAAATGGCTTCACTCGTAATGATGATAGGAGGTGCTGTGGTGAATGCGCTTGCTTTTAGCGGAAGTAATTACGCATTTAGTAAAACTACAGGATGACGGCGAGAGAAAAAGACATAACAAAGCTGTGGAGCAACTAGCCGCAGCACAAGATCGCTATGAAAAGCAGAGAATTGAGCAGTTAGATTTTATTAACGACAAACTAAAAAAACAGGGACATGCAGCTTACACATTTAAAGATGTTGATCAAGCAATAAAAGAATATTATCTAGTAACAGGCAAACCAATCGAGACATTGCCTCCACCAAAATTCAGTGACTTTTATCAGCCATCTGAAAACAAAAGATGCAAGAAATCGCGTCTATTGCCGTTGGTATGACTGTTGTGTATTTTGTTGCACATAATATTGGCTAAATAAAAAATGAACAAAATCTATTATTCACCAAAAGGATATTGGAAGGGAATCACAGCAATTAAAAAGCTAAGCCAAGCAGCAGGAGTCAGTGAACAAACAGCAAAAGAATGGTTACCTAAACAAGCGATTTGGCAAATTTATTTACCAGCGCCTAGACGAATACAGAGACCACACTTTGTGAATACAACACCAAACGACACCCATCAAATGGACCTTCTATATTTACCCCATGATACGATTAGACGAAAAAGATTTAAGTACGCACTTACAGTCATTGACATAGCTTCAAGATACAAAGATGCGGAACCATTAACACAAAAGAGTGCTTCTGCTGTTGCTGTTGCCATACAACTGATATACCAACGAGGTCCTTTAACTTATCCTCGCATGATTCAAGTCGATGATGGAAAAGAATTTAAAGGCCAAGTGAATCAATTATTGTTAAAACATAGAGTTACCATTAAAAGAGGCATTCCAGGAGTTCACAGATCACAGGCTTTAGTTGAAAACTTTAACAAACAGTTAGCTGAAAGACTTTTTACCTACCAGTATCACAGAGAGCTTATTGACAATTCTCGCAACACAGAATGGGTTAGAAGACTGCCCTCAGTTTTGCGCGCAATGAATAATGAAGAATTTAAATTAAGGGGGCTAAAACCAGTACAAGCAATCAAAAAACAAACAATAAATGTTGCTGAAGACTCAGTTCATCCAGCAAACTATTACCGTTTGGTTTAAAAGTAAGGTACCTTAGAGAACAGTAATATGCCGCTTCTGGCTCACCCGCTCTCAACCGGCCTTGGCCGGTCTCGTCCGGGCGAATCCAAAAGCGGCATATTACTGTTCTCTACTAAGCATGACTTTAATAACCAAAAAAATAACGACCCTACAAACATACATACTGTGTAGGGTTATCTGTTTTCAATACTAATTTACAAAACTTTTCAGATTTTAGTTTTTGCTTAATCCTTTGTTTTTCCTGATCATTCTCATAACATCATTTTCGCTCAAACATTCGTCAAATGAGTCTCTGTCTTTCATGTGAAATAAAACTACACTCTTTAACTGTTCTCTAAAGTCTTTTAAAACCGAATTATATTTCTGACATAAAATCCACACACACACACTGCAGGTGAGAGAGATTGGCTTATGCAGGTTGTTTTTTAAAGGCATGCAGTGAAGCGCGGCACTCCCCAGAGATTTCAATAGAAGCATTCAGAGCAAAGCTAGTGGTCTCCACTCGTGCACCGTTGGATTTGTAAAGCCAGTCAGCAGTTATGAATAGCGATCGATTTATATTGCCTGCAGTTCTGAATAGCGAGATTTCTATAAGTGGCTGAAAGGATTTTGCTCAGGCATTCCGCCTGAGGTAAAACAAATATAGACATGTTTCTTACATTCTCCTATCATAAGTCAAGATTTAATCATGTGATAGTAAAAAGACGTCACATCCGCCCCAGCACTGTTGTTGACGTTGGCAACCGGCCTTAGTTGTCTTGTCATTTCCTTTGCTGGTGTCGATCTGTGAAGTCGTGTGTGCGTTTTCTGTGAGAGAAGTGATTTTACCAGAAGTATTTATGTCTCAAGACAGCATTTCTTCAGAATTAGAGAGAGAAATTCTGGAATCGCAAGTTGCTCATCAAAATCTATTAGATTTCTCAACACAGCCGTCAACTTTAATTCTACCTGGCATGGATCACGATTCTACTTTTCAACAAGCTCAAAATCTTCCGTTACCACCGAGGCCTTCCCTTTCGTTTCATTTCTGGCAAGCTGAATGAAATTAAAGCCATGCTCCAAGTGGCGGAATTTGCACAGTACTGGAAACAAGATCCTCACATAGCAATTACAGGCGAGCTCCAGCAATCCCAGTAACCGCTCCCGCGTGAACGGTGGAAGTTAACTGCTGAATCACAGCCTAAAATAGTCGGCAAGTAGGCCAACCGCTCACAGCGTGAACGGTGGCCTACTTGCTGGACTCCTGCCTTGGCTGCTTTAACGTTTACCTATTCACCTGCTACCTATTTACCTGCCGAATCATAGCCTAAAATAGAACCGCTCACAGCGTGAACGGTTGGCCTACTTGCTGGCATTTTTACTCCTGCCCCATGCCTTTTGCTGTTGCGGTTGGCTGCTTTAACGTTTCAACTATTCATCGCTTCAATTCACCTCCTTTTCAGGCTGCCTTTGGTGGCAGTCTTGAATTTACGACGTTCAAGTGTGAACAACAAAAAGCCTCCTTCACTTTCCCACAAGCACTGTCCTGTCTATTGTGTGTTTGTTTGTTTGTGTTTGTTGTTTGTTTGTGTGTGTGTGTGTTTTGTCCCACCCCACGCACGCACGTCCCCCCACCCCACCCCACCCCACGCACGCACGTCCCCCCACCCCACCCCACGCACGCACACCCCCCACCCCACCCCACCCCACCCCACCCCACACATGCACACACTCAAGTCACTTCTAAGTTCTTAACTCAAGTCACCCCAAGTCACTTCTAAGTTCTTACTTAAGTTGTCCTCAAGTCATCCTCAAGTCATCCCCAAGTTCTTACTCAAGTCATCTCAAGTCACCCCAAGTCACTTCTAAGTTCTTACTCAAGTCGTCCTCAAGTCATCCTCAAGTTCTTACTCAAGTCAACTCAAGATTGTAATTAAGTCATCCTTTAAGTACAACCAAGTTCTTATTCAAGTTATCTTATAATTATCAAAAAAAAAAATACAATCTATGTTGTTATCTTAAATAGTAGATGTCTAATATAGTACACACACGCCTCAAAAAAACGCGTCATCGTTGAGGATGTCTTGCTCAGCGTCCTCTGCGCGAAATCGGTCAGCATAGATCACAGGCTTTAGTCGAAAACTTTAACAAACAGTTAGCTGAAAGATTTTTCTCCTACCAGTATCACAGAGAGCTTATTGACAATTCTCGCAACACAGAATGGGTTAGAAGACTGCCCTCAGTTTTGCGCGCAATGAATAATGAAGAATTTAAAGGGCTAAAACCAGTACAAGCAATCAAAAAACAAACAATAAATGTTGTTGAAGACGCTAGCACAACCAGCAAACTATTACCATTTGGTTTGAAAGTAAGGTACCTTTATTTACCGGGGGAAGCAGAAGGGGACACTCGCATCAGGGCAACCGATCCAGTTTGGAGTGTTGATCCATATGAAATAAAAAGAATTGTAAAGATGAATCCGCCCGTGTATTATTTACGAGAAAACTGACACAACAAAACAACCAGCTCCTCAAAGATCTTTTGTGAAGGAAGAACTGCAGATAATCCCACCAGACACAGTTCCGCTTAATTAATTTACGTAAATATATTTGAGTTAAAATGGAAGCTCAGGACGAAGCACAGAACGAAACAAGAATGATAAAGGAAGAGACCTTGAAAATGATACGGGAATCATTTGATGCGTGTAATGCTATTAGGGGAACATTTTCGAGGATTAATCAATGCATGCTAAATCATCCAGATCACCTACAACTCAAACCCCAAATTGGGAAAAAGAATATCTTGAAATAATAAAAAAAAATTCGAACGCATCAAGCAAACATGAGAAAAGATTTAAATGAATTGGATGAAGCCATGATTGATCTTATAATAAAAGTTGATGAAAAATATAAACCCGAAGAATGTATACAATTATGCTGTCCTCCAATGTCCTATTGCATATGAAAACTCTGGATTAACAAATACCCGTTTTGTGTTTGTTCTATCTAATGACTTCTTTGTTACAACAGTTGTGTTGATCTCATGTAGATTAGATCGCAGTTTTACGTTGTCATGATGAAAAGTCTTATTACCAAACAATGCTTCTTTGTAGTTGTCATGCGATATGTTTGACTGCACAACACTGCGAGATATTCCCTTTGCTTTCTTAATGATTTTCTCCTGGCTCGAAATACTGTACATTTTTTACCTTAACCCCACATACTCCTTAATCACCCCTCCTGATAATTCATCCTTCATCTTTCCTAAAACCTTCTTGTTAGTAATTGAATGTAAAGGCGAGTCTTTAGGGTAATCAGATGTGTCGTACCATCCACTCGCTTCTTTAGCTACTTCGGTTTCCATGTCTTTATAGATGTCTTCAGTAGGGATATCTATAACAAAACTATCTGTATCTGTGTAAAGTACTTTGGACTCTGGATACAAGGGCTTAAATTAAAGTAGTCATAAAGAAATTCTAACATCAAAAGCTTTGATAATTCTAAAACAGTAAACCCAATAAATACAGGCTTGTCTAATTTGACTTTCTTTTTTTTCATCATTATGCCAAAAAGCTGATCATGAAATCTTCTAAAGTCCTGATAATTAGGTTTTGAAGTCAGCTTAATTGCTTCGTTTTCTCTGGTGACCAATCTGACATCTTTGCGCTTGTGCGGATTCTCCATAGTCTTTCCGAAACAGCTGTTGTTCATCAGCTTGAAAAAGTCTTTTTCGAAGCATCTGTGGATTTAGTTCTGAGATCAGTGTTCTTCATGATGTATGGTTTCATGAACTGTTCTTGATCAAAAGCAATTATACGATGAATTGCTGTCAACTTCAACCCATGTCTTAAATAAAATTGTAGAAGTCTGTAATGACAGACATAATTTTTTTTGCCTCGAAGATTGGGCACAAGTTTAGGCGGCTCTCTTGGATTCGTCTTTAGACTTTCTGCTGCTAATGGATAGTCATTATGCAGGTCATGGAGTTCATGAGGATATTCTAAGTCAACTTCTAGAATAAGACCTCTTTTACGATTAGCTGTAAGAGTATGCAGATGTTCTACAAATTCTTGAATGTTTTTAATACCACCAGTGTACATTTTAAAGTTGCGTAATGGAAGCGATTGCGCCATAGCCCAACCATACAGATTGTTTGCATCTAAATACATGAGATAGTTAGACCTTTTACTCGGATCATAGTCGCCCAAGTATTTGTTGTTTGCTTTACAGTAATGATGCGACGCCATACTAATTCCTCCACGCAATCCGTTTTCAATCATCTGAATCATTGGTAGGTCAGACAATAAATCAATCTGTACTCCAGTAAACTTTAAGAAAGCATCCCAACTCATCCCAGGCGCAGAAATGTAATGCGCAGGATCCAGGCTATAATGTTTCATGCAGGTCTTTCTGTAATTTTCAAAGACGTCCGCCAACAAACATACATCGGCCATTAAGTATGAATCATGATAGTCTCCCATCGTTTTACAATCTAACTTCTGCCACGCATCTTGAGCATGCTGGTAATCTGAATCACTGATGTCCTTTCCTCTAAGACTAGAAAAGAACGCGCCTTTAGGAGGAAGTGTGTCTTCGTCAAACCTTTCCCAACTGTTCATGTACTCATAAGGGTAAACGCCCTTTCTAACGAGAGTTGGGTCAAAATATTCTTCCGTTATTGGGCAGGATTTTAAGGACATAGCTAGTGACTCTAATGATCCCATCATGTGTTGCATAGAGTCGTAGAAAGACATGTTATTTAAAGTGAAACACATGTACTTTTCTGATGACTGTGCAATGCATGACACCCTGAAGGCGTCGTTTACTGCTCGCATTATAAGATGAGAGTCGTAACCTCGCAAGTTATGAAGAATACAGGCAGCTTCCATGTCTTTGGTTCAAACTTTAGTTGAAGATTGCAGTTGTTGTGCGCTGCTCCCTGAACTTTCCACTAATGTGGTCATGGTCTCTTACTGTCGGATTTGTTGCTTCTTCACTGAGTTCTAAACCACAAATCCAACAATGTGTGGCTGAGTCATACTGTTCTTGGTCTTTAGGCGTCATCATGATTTCAGATAAATTCAGATTATTAGAACAATCATTACGCACTTGCTGCATGCGCTGTAAAAATCTTCTAGCCGCATTTGGTCCTCTGTATAATTCTGGTGTTGAATGAGCGCCATCCGACCTGACAATAATGAAGGCAAATGAACAAATCTGATGATTACTCATTAAGACTGTTTTTCGAAGTTTTTGTGGCGCTGGCCCTTCATAAGGAACAATGAGTGATTCAAAGTCTGCGTAAACTACGTAAGGAGAATTTTGCAGTTTTTTCCAGTTCTTAAAACTAACTTTACTGCCTTCTGGGGGCGTAATTAGTTCTGTATTACAGTCAACTGGGCCGATACAGTGTTTCTTATGTTCACTCGCCGCTTTAACAGATGGAATTCTTGTTAAACATTTTCTACAGAATTCTTGTTTATGGTAATGCTTTGAAGTATGCCGCAATAATCTACTCATTGTTCGTATCAATGTGTAATGCGGTACCCCCGCTGGTGAAAACATCAGCAGTAAGTCAACATGATTTTTGTCTGGTTCGCCAATTGTTGGGCTGTTCTTGGACACTTTAATGGGTAGTAGATTTGTTTCTTCATCCCATGTGTATACATTAACAGTTATTGGTTTGTTTTGTTCTTCAAACTGATCAATAGAATCCACGTTAACAGGAAAGGATATTCCACTAAAGTTAAGATCATTGATGTAAGGTTCATAGTTAGATACTCTCTCAGCGTTTTTGCGGACGTAATGCAACCTTGCGAGAACACACCACATAAAACATTTGTTGTCTGAATAATTCTTTATGTTTAAAACTGCTTTTTTTGCGACTAATGCTGGAGGTAGTGGAATGTAAGATTTGCCTACAATAGGCTCATACTTAGCCTGTTTTAATCTGATCTCTAGGACTTCGCCCTCTGACCAACCAGAGCCTCTCATTTTGGCTTCTTCAGCGGCCACATCAAACTGTGTAAGCAGTTCGTCTGCCCAACCGGGTGTTAAGTCATTATTACAAAGAATAGTCTGTTGTTTAGTTGAGACCCAGACTTCTAGGTTTTCTTCATTTATTGTTACATAGTCGATTAAAACAGCTAACATTACTTTAACTGGCGGGTCTATTGTTAGTTTACCTGGAACTTGAGAAATAGCATGAGCAACACTTGCCCGTACGTTTGCTGGATTAATGACTTCTAGATCAATATCATTTAGTGCTCTTGATAAATTTTCTTGCATTGCTTCAAAAAATTCGTCTGGTCCTTCATATAATTTATCCATGTTGAGTTTCTTTTCTAACTCAAAATATTTATTTAAATTAAAAAAAAAAATACTTAATCAGAATCAATATCGACGGTCTTTTTGTGCTTGGACTCATAAACTAAAGTATAAACGCCTTTGGGGTTGTTAATGTGAGCTGTTTAGAACAGAGTTTAATGTTTCGTTTACTTTTTTTAAGCATTCCTTTTTTATCTGCTCGGGGTCTGGCTGTTGAGAAAAACTTGTCCTCGCCTTTCTTTGAAGATCAAACTTTTGTCTTTTGTAGTCATCAAAATCGGCCTGTAAACGATTAAATTCTTCATCCGTGATGTTTGAGTCAGCTAGTGCTTTATTTATAATCAGCTTGAAGGAACTAAGTTTAGCTGTTATTAGTTGAACCATAGCTGTGTGCTTTTGGAGTTTAGTTTTTATTTTTTTTGCTAGCAGCACCTACACCTAATGAACATAGGCCAAGAGCTAAAGACAAACCGCCTAGAGGTATAGCTAACGGTGCACCAAAACCTGTTGCTAAGAGGCCTACACTTGTCCCTGCTGATAGAGCACTTATAGTCGATGCTCCAGTATTAACATATGTCACAGCATTAAAGGCAGCAGAATACCTTCGTTTGGTTTTGCTGTATTTTGAAAGGTCTTGCTCTAGTACTTGCTGCATTTGCGTAATGTTTGTTAATCTAAAGGTTTTTATGTCGGGGGCTATCTCTTCTCTCGGCGACTCTGGCGCTGTAGGCACATTTGGATAAACTTGAACAGACATGCTTTTTTATAAAATAAAAATAATTTAGTATTGTATATTTTCTAATCTGTTATCTTGAATATTCAGCTGCGCATCATATATTAAAAACAAATATACATTAAGTGGTTTATCGACATCTTTTTCTTTATCAATTTGAATGTTTATTATGTCTCTAACAGTTCTCCCGCTTCCATGTAACTGATTATCCTCCGTTGACCTTAGGTCAATCCATAAACCGTATTTCGTTGTTAAATAATGATCAAGTCTAACACTGTGAAAATGTAGATCTTTAGACACAAGGTCAACTGTTGGATTTCTACACCTCCCGCCTCCAAACAGTTTTCTTATTTCATCAAAATGCTGATAAGGTTTAAGCCCGCTAGCGTAGATTTGGTTAGGACTACCCTCAATTGTACATTGCACTTTTGTTATTTTAGGATTAACAAAATTTTCAGTTTGTCTTTCGAATGGTCCTTCATCTTCACACAGCAATAAAATACCTTTAAGCGATCTTGCTGTGGCACTAAAACTAAAATTCCATATAGTGTCTGCCCTGCTTTTAGGATATTTAGAATGATGAATCACTCTTTCGTAATATATTGCTAATTTTGACTGATATTGTTGCTCAATCAGCCTTGCTAAATTAGAGTTGCTAACAACGTCAAACTCTAACGAGATGTCAGAAATGCTGTACTTTGCTTCAGTGTCTGATGATCTGATAACCCGTTTGTAGTCATTAAAAGTTAGTTCATATGACAATCTGTCTTTTAATGCTCCTTGAAAGTATGGAGCATGCGCTTTTAACAACTCAAAATCTAGGGGTATGAAAAAGCGATTTCCATACGCATAACTTACGGCTACAAACCTTTTGCCGTCTTTAGCATCTGCGGCGCCTATTCTGTGTTTTAGTGCTTCTTCATTTTCGATTCCTTGAAACGCAAGATCAGCTCTTTCATTCGCGGTTAGCCATAGATCAGAATAGGTTAAAAATATGTCTGCATTGTGTAAAGAAAATATTTCTTGCCCCTCAAGTTTTATAGAAATTTTCTTAACGATTGCCCGCCCCAGATTCTGTACAACTGTCCTGCTTGTGTCTGTTTCTGATGTGAGTTCTATTTTGAAAGTAAGACGCGCAGAGCCTGGCACAATCACTTCATCTGCTCCTAGGTCTGGATATTTGACAGTAAGAATTTGATCTGCATCAATAGTAGATGGATTATTTGGAACAGTAATATTCCGTTTATTTCCCTTCACGCCAAAGGGTTCTTTCAGTCTTCTATGCGGGTCAAGAATCGAGCCATATGTTTGTGACATTTTTATGAAGCAAAATAAAAAGTTAATTATTAAAGAAACATGGCAGGCATTGAAGGTGAAGAAGTTATGATGTTTTTGATCCTGGAGACGACATGAGTAATTCCCCTTGGGAGCAGCATCGCTCGGGGCTCTCATTGCATGATGAATTAGCAGAAATCGGGAGTACATTACCAACAAGTCGGTATAAATTAACAGAAAGTAAGGTCAGATCATTATACCAAAGTTTAGGACAAGAACTTCCCGAAACTATATACCCTGATGATTTTGAACTAAAAGATAACCATTTGTATGTGAAAAACGACCAAGGACAACTTGTTCAGCTTACAACTAAACGAGACCCATCAAAGTTTGTAGGCATGAATACAATTAGACAAAGGCTCAGTGTGAGCGATCGAAGTCGCCTTGGCATTGTTAAACCAAAATTAAATAGGGAGGCAGTTGCTAAACTTCAAAACACACTGCAAGAACTCCCAACAGATAACCAAATACAAAACATGGAACTTCAAGATTTAAGTCAAACAGCGGGCGAAATAATAGAAGCAGAAACCAGTTTTTCCGAAGAAACAGCATTAAAGACTATACGCGACCCCCCAATACCCACGCGAGAATTAGAGGCCCTTGATCGTGCTTTAAGAACCATCAGAGGCGAATTAACAAACAATTTAGCAAAACTAGGTGAACTAGATGAGCATATAAAAAGAGAAAAGAAAAACTCGTTGAGGCTGATGACAACAACTTAGGGCCTGGTGTTAAAGAAAGAATAACCCAAAGACTAAAAGATCTTGAACAAGAGAGATCAGCAAGACTAGAAGTGTTGTCTACTAACCGAGAACAATTGCGAACTCAAGTGAGCAGAATAAGAGAAACTATCCAAAGAATTTTATATGAAGACACAACGCTAGCAGAAAGAATAAGAACACTGTTTAGAGAGCAAGGAGTCACATTAGCAAGCGTTATAACAGCCTTAGGATTTGCAATAAGTACACTGGTAATGGCTATTACAGGCGGCGGTGGTCAAAGTCCAGTGCCTCCACCGCCATCGCCACCATCGCCTCCACCTGATAAATCATGGGTAAAAAAACAGCTTGATCATCTTGCGGGTTTATTAAAAAAATTAGCCAGTAAAGCCGGGGATGCTTTACCAGGTATATTAGGAGGTATTGTTAGCTGGCTTTTGTCTACTGCAGGCAAAGTAGTTGGCTTTATGGCTGAGCACTTATGGGCATTAGTTCTCTTAATAGTTGGGTTACTCTTTAGTAAAATAAAGAAGGAGTAATCCTAGGCCAGTTAATCCAACAACTAGCGCTGTCTTTTCATATTCGTGGTCATTATTTTTTTTGACTTCTTCAACGGCCTTCGGGCTTTGGGCCACGGGGATTGGATGACTTATTCTTGGGTGTTTGTTTACTGCTTGCAATATTACTGGCTCAGAATTTATTTCGTTTTTTCCGACTTTCTGTTCATTGCCTGCCACAAGGATTTCATTGTTGTAGTTTATTATTGTTCCTATCTGGAGTCTGAGGTCAGAAGGTAGCATATATAAACCAGTGCCAACAGCAAAGTCTACTTTCGATCTTGCGTATTGTAAAACATTTTGGTATCTTTTAATACTTGAAGGTAAATCAACTGTAGAATTAATGGCGTCCTCTAAATTTGCTAAGTATTGTTTTTGTGCGTCAAAGCCAGTAGAAGGATCAGTTATGCTCGACCTTGTCTGTGCTTGCGAACCTAGCAAACACCAAACGTAAGTACGAATAGAGTCGTTTATTCGTTCTATTCCTGCTTTAGTTAGGCCCTTAGAAGTGTCTAAGATAAATGTTGTCCATGCTGTTTTATGCTCTTGCTCTATGGACCCTAGGTGAACAGCTGTGCCTGAAGAGAAAGATGTGTAAGGAGGATTCCAAGCATAGTTATACTTTCTGTGCACGCCCCAAAAATAAGGGGTGCCTAAACCATGATTAAGATCCAACTTTTGTCTAAAGTCTGTCTTGGCCTTAATATTAAATTCGTTACAGATCCTTTCAAAAGCCTTCATGTCTATTCTGTTGCTGAATGGATTAAACGGTTTGTCATTTGGTAATGGTGCTTGCAGTTCAGTCAAAATACGTCTGAAGGTGTAATAAAAATGAAATCTATACACTGACCTCACCAAAGGATCAGGATGATTTAAATGATCAGCATACGATACTCCACACCCAGTTGATGCACAAAACACAGCAAAGTTTAACTGGTTCTCATAAAACTGCATCGGATGACTAAACCACACTTTTGCGATGTAGTCTTTTTTAATAGGGGGGTTAAGATATTTGTCCAATGGAGTACTCACCTTTTTATGAAAACTGTCAGTCTGGGTCACAGAAATGTCAAGGGTGTCAGTTGTTATATTTTTAAGATTGTAGTGCGGCCCAACAGAATATTTTGCATCAGTATATTTAAATGCACTCATTTTTAATTTGTTTTAAAAAATGTTTGTAACAATAACAACTCAAGACCGTCCTTCGTTTTTAGAACATGCTGTTAAGAACGATTGCGGAACCAAAATGGTCGCACTTCATGAAATTTTTTACAAAGTTGTATGGTTTAATATAACTGAATCCCTGAATAATAATACGATTCTAAAAGTTGACAAATCAGGGGCCAAAGTTAGCCAGTTAACAATACCTGATGGTTATTACGGGTTTTGCTCACTAAAAGAAGCAATGAGTAACTTCGACATTACTCTCAAACTTAACAATGCAAATCTAAAAACAATGTTAACATTCAAGCCTGAAGAAGAAGCAGGTTACTATTTTGATGAAGAGCTAGCTAAAATGTTAGGCTTTGCGGCTGGCAATCATAGATTTAGAGTTACACCACACAAAACTACTTATGAGGGGGAAAATCCGCTCGATCTTGCATTACATTCATTACTCTATGTTCATTTGGACGAGCTGAGCACTGATGAAAACTTATATGATGGAAGGCCCTCAACTGTTTTTAGAGCTCTTCCATCAGGGAAAGCTGCATATTGCGATTATGAAATTATACAATTCCCTAATTTACAGTTTAAAAGATTAGTTTGTGGGAGGGTCGGATCATTTAATTTAAAAATTGCAGACAAAACAGGGAAACTCGTGAAATGTGATAACCTGCACATTGTTTTGGAAATAAATAATTAGTTGTTCTAAAAAATAATGTCGCGTGGGCCAGAAGAACCGGGAGTTACATTAGCACCTGTGAGGTGTATAACCTTAGAATTAAAAGACCTTGCAGACGTTGCGGACTTTGAACAGAACGGTGAGATAGGCACTTTGTATGGTTTTTGAGTACACTAAAGATGGTGATTATAAACGCAAAGAGGTTGGCGACAGCAAAAGTTTCCTAAACTAGAACAGCTGCGCAATCTAGAAGCAAATAATGTTGGCCAGTATGAATATAAAATAGTTCGAAAACCTGACCTCAAATGGCACTTAGAACCATATTTAGAATGGGAAATAAAATTTGAATTCATAAGCCCATTTACATTTTTTAGCCGACAAAAAGTTTCAGAAAAGCATTCAACTCTGGCCCTTTACATGTAAGTCTTATGCCGGACGACAATAGCCGGAAAGAAATTGAAATAACACCGTATGGGAAAAAACAGTACATCCTCCACAGAAAAGAAACGGTTTTAAAGGAAGCTTCTACAAAATTACAGTTCTTTCCAAGCAGAAAATTAGGAGATGCGTTCACAATGATATTTGAAATTTCTGTCTTTAAAGATGTGGAGAGGGATGGGGTTGTGGGCGTTAGTGACGTCCTTATAAAAGGAATTAATATTAGCTGGCAAAACTTAGACGTTAAACGTCTTAACGTTACCATCGTCGTTCTTCACAATGGTGAGGATATTAAGATCATAACAACAAGTAACAAAATCAATGTTGACTTAAATAGAAACAATCTTACAGAACTGAATTGGATTAATCTTACACATTTAGGCCTCATAGGGTTTTATTATACTGAACAAGTTTTGACGGAGTGTATGATAAAAATAATAACTGGATTAGATTAAATTCTGTTATAAAACTATGGAGCAGTTAAACTTTATGACAAAAACCCCTCATTGTTCATTAATTTGTGGACAGACTGGTTGTGGGAAAACAATATTTGTCCTAGACCTATTACAAACAGTTTATCGCTATAATTTTGATCATATTGTGATTTTCTGTCCAACACTTAAATGGAACAAAGCATATCATGATAGAAGGTTTATATGGACAGATGATAACATATTTTTAGTTGATCCTA
This sequence comes from Conus ventricosus, assembly GCA_018398815.1. Classification (NCBI taxonomy): domain Eukaryota; kingdom Metazoa; phylum Mollusca; class Gastropoda; order Neogastropoda; family Conidae; genus Conus; species Conus ventricosus. The sequence continues at coordinate 6,999 of JAFLJL010013641.1, read as the reverse complement.
GCAATAAACTGAGTGAGTGTTTAGAACAGTTTTATAGACTGTTTGAAGGAACGCAGACACTATTTATTATAGATGACTGTTCGGCAGAAAGAGACATAGTTAAAAAGAGAAACGCTTTGTCGAAACTAGCTTTCAGTGGAAGACATGCTGGGATAAGTGTGTGGATTTTATGTCAAAAATATAACTCGGTTTTAAAAGACTTTAGAGAACAGTTAAAGACTGTAGTTTTATTTCACATGAAAGACAGAGAGCATTTGATGAATGTATGCGTGAAAATGATGTTATTGAAAATGATCAGGAAAAACATAGGATTAAGCAAAAACTAAAATCTGAAAAGTTTTGTAAATTAGTATTGAAAACGGACAACCCAACACAGTATGCATGTTTGTAGGGTCGTTATTTTTTGGGTTTTATTAAAGTCATGCTTAGTAAGAACTGAAATATGCCGCTTTTGGATTTCGCCCGCCCGAGCCCGGGCCCAAAGGGCCGGTTGAGAGCGGGTGAGCAGAAGCGGCATATTACAGTTCTCTTACCTTTATTTACCGGGGAAGCAGAAGGGGACACCGCATCAGGGCAACCGACCAGTTTGGAGTGTTGATCCATATGAAATAAAAAGAATTGTAAAAATGAATCCACTGGTGTATTATTTACGAGAAACTGACACAACAAAACAACCAGCTCTCAAAGATCTTTTGTGAAGGAAAACTCCCAGATAATCCCACCAGACACAGTTCCGCTTAATTAAATTTTTACGTAAATATATTTGAGTTAAAATGGAAGCTCACAACGAAGAAACCCTTCGTATTGAGGCACAGAAGAAAGAATTCTTCAGGAACTAAACCGGAAGCAAGAATGATAAATGAAAGACTTGGAATTGTTGGGGGAATCATTTGATTTGAATTCTGCTATTAGGGCAAACATTTGCGAGGGTTCGCCAAGACATGGCAATGCATCCAGATCACCTACAACCCCAAATCCCAAATTCTGATGATCAAAAATGGGATAAAGAATATCTTGAAATAATAAAAAAAATTTCGAGCACATCAAGCAAACATGAAAAAAATTTTTGGATGAATTGGATATTTGATGCGATTGACTTATAGATAAACTTCGGAAAATATAAACCCGAACCCGGGGACGAAGAAGGTATGTAATTATGCTGTTCCCCAAAAGTCCGATTGCTTTATGAAAACTGGGGAAAACAAACACACGTTTTGTGTTTGTTCCATCAATGACTTCTTTGTTAAACTGTTGTTTGTTCTCATGTAGATTAGATCGTAGTTTTACGTTGTCATGATGAAAAGTATGTTTATTGAACAATGCTTCTTTGTAGTTGTATGTGATATGTTTTACTGCACAACACTGCGAGATATTTCCCTTTTTCTTTCTTAATGGTTTCCTTCTGGCTAGAAATACTGTACATTTTCGACCTTAAACCATAAACTCCTTAATCACCTTTCCAGATAATTCATCCTTCATCTTTCCTAAAACCTATTTGTAATTGAAAGCAAAGGCGAATCTTTAGGTAATCGGATGTGTCATACCATCTGCATGTCCTTTTTGCTACTTCTATTTCCATGTCTTTATAGATGTCTTCAGTAGGGATAATCTATAACAAAAACTGTCTGTATCTGTGTAAAGTACTCTGGACTCTGGATACAGGGTTTAAAGTAGTCATAAAGAAAATTTTAACATCAAAGCTTTGATAATTCTAAAACTGTAAACCCATAAATACAGGTTGTCCAATTTGACTTTTTTCTTCTTCATCATTATGCCAAAAAGCGATCATGAATCTTCTAAAATCCTGATATTTAGGTTTTTAGTCAGCTTAATTGCTTCGTTCTCTCTGGTGACCAATCTGACATCTTTGCGCTTGTGTGGATTTTCCATAGTCTTTCCAAAACAGCTGTTGTTCATCAGCTTGAAAAAGTCTTTTTCTGAAGCATCGTGGATTTTAGTTCTGAGATCAGTGTTCATGATGTATGGTTTCATGAACTGTTCTTGATCAAAAGCAATTATACGATGAACAGATGTCAACTTCAAACCATGTCTTAAATAAAATTGCAGAAGCCTGTAATGACAGACATAATTTTTTTTTGCCTCGAAGATTAGGCACAAGTTTAGGCGGCTCTGTTTTTGCCATCTTTTGACTTTCTGCTGCTAATGGATAGTCATTATGCAAGTCATGGAGTTCATGAGGATATTCTAAATCAACTTCTAGAATGAAACCATGCTGTTGATCTGGCGTCAAACTGCTCAACCACTTTAATGCCTTTTGAATATTATTTGTACCGCCGCTTGTGTACATTTTAAAGTTACGTAATGGAAGTGATTGCGCCATAGCCCATCCATACAGATTGTTTGCATCTAAATTACATGAGATAGTTAGACCTTTACTTGGATCATAATCATCTAAGTATTTGTTGTTTGCTTTACAGTAATGATGCGACGCCATACTAATTCCTCCACGCAATCCGTTTTCAATCATCTGAATCATTGGCAGGTCAGACAATAAATCAATCTGTACTCCAGTAAACTTTAAGAAAGCATCCCAACTCATCCCGGGCGCAGAAATGTAATGCGCGGGATCCAGGCTATAATGTTTCATGCAGGTCTTTCTATAATTTTCAAAGACGTCCGCCAACAAACAAACGTCGGCCATCAAGTATGAATCATGATAGTCTCCCATTGTTTTACACTCTAACTTCTGCCATGCTTCTTGAGCATGCTGGTAATCAGAATCACTGATGTCCTTTCCTCTAAGACTAGAAAAGAACGCGCCTTTAGGTGGAAGTGTATCTTCGTCAAACCTTTCCCAACTGTTCATGTACTCATAAGGGTAAACGCCCTTCTAACAAGAGTTGGGTCAAAATATTCTTCTGTTATTGGGCAGGACTTTAAGGACATAGCCAGCGACTCTAATGAACCCATCATGTGTTGCATAGAGTCATAAAAAGACATGTTATTTAAAGTGAAACACATGTACTTTTCTGATGACTGTGCAATGCATGTTACCCTGAAGGCGTTGGTTACTGCTTGCATTATAAGGTGAGAGTCGTAACCTCGCAAGTTGTGAAAGAAGATGGGTAATTTCCATGTTTTTGGTTCAAACTTTAGTTGAAGATTGCATTTACTGTGTGCTGTTCCTCTGAACTTTCCACTAATGTGATCATGGTCTCTTACTGTTGGATTCGCCGCGTCTGATGAGAGGCCTAAACCACAAATCCAACAGTGAGTGGCTGAGCCATACTGTTGTTGGTCTTCAGGCGTCATCATGATTTCAGATAAATTCAGATTATTAGAACAATCATTACGCACTTGTTGCATGCGCTGTAAAAATCTTCTAGCTGCATTTGGTCCTCTGTATAATTCTGGCGTTGAATGAGCGCCATCTGACCTGACAACGATGAAAGCAAATGAACAAATCTGGTGATTACTCTTTTTGTCTGTTTTTGGAAGTTTCTGTGGGGTTGGTCCCTCATAAGAAACAATGAGTGATTCGAAGTCTGCGTAAACAACATATGGACTAGTTTGCATTCATTTCCAGTTCTTAAAACTAACTTTACTACCTTCTGGGGGCGTAATAAGTTCTGTATTACAGTCAACTGGGCTACTACCAATGTTTTATTGTTCAAGCCGCGCTGGAGCAGATGGAATTCTTGTTAAACATTTTCTACAGAATTCTTGTTTATTTTTTTGCTTTGAAGTATACCTCAATAATCTACTCATTGTTCGTATCAATGTGTAATGTGGTAGCCCCGCTGGTGAAAGCATCAGTAGTAAGTCAACATGGCTTTTGTCTGGATCACCTATTGTTGGACTGTTCTTGGACACTTTAATAGGTTGTAGATTTGTTTCCTCATCCCATGTGTAGACATTAACAGTTATTGGTTTGTTTTGTTCTTCAAACTGATCAATTTTGTCCACGCTAACAGGAAAGGATATTCCACTAAAGTTAAGATCATTGATGTAAGGGTGATAGTTAGACACTCTCTCTGCGTTTTTGCGGACGTAATGCAGCCTTGCGAGAACACACCACATAAAACATTTGTTGTCGTCTGTATTCTAGAACTGCTTTTTTTGCAACTAATGCTGGGGGTAGTGGAATGTAAGCCCTGCCTACAATCGGCGCATACTTAGCCTGTTTTAATCTAATCTCTAAGACTTCGCCCTCTGACCAACCAGAGCCTCTCATTTTGGCTTCTTCAGCGGCCACATCAAACTGTGTAAGCAGTTGGTCTGCCCAACCAGGTGTTAAGTCATTATGAGAAAGAATAGTCTGTTGTTTAGTCGAGACCCAGACTTCCAGATTTTCTTCATTTATTGTTACATAATCGATTAAAACAGCTAACATTACTTTAACTGGCGGGTCTATTGTTAGTTTACCTGGAACTTGAGAAATAGCATAACCAACACTTGCCGTACGCTTGCTGAATCAATAACATCTAGACTGATATCATTTAAAGCTTTTGATAAATTTTCTTCCTTACGCATTGCTTCAAACAATTCGTCTGGTCCTTCATATATCTTATCCATGCTGAGTTTCTTTCTAACTCAAAATATTTATTTAAATTAAAAAAAAATACTTAATCAATATCAACAGTCTTTTTGTGCTTGAACTCATAAACTAAAGTATAAAACCCTTTGGCGTTGTTAATGTGAGCTGTTTAGAACAGTGTTTAATGTTTCGTTTACTTTTTTTAAACATTCCTTTTTTATCTGCTCGTTGTCTGGCTGTTGAGAAAAACCTGCTCTTGCCTTTCTTTGAAGATCAAACTTTTGTCTTTTGTAGTCATCAAAATCAGCCTGTAAACGATTAAATTCTTCATCTGTGATGTTTGAGTCAGCTAGTGCTTTATTTATTGTCAGCTTAAAGGAACTAAGTTTAGCTGTTATTAGTTGAACTATAGCTGTGTGCTTTTGGAGTTTAGTTTTTAATTTTTTGCTAGCAGCACCTACAGCTAATAAGCACAGGCCGAGAGTTAAAGACAACCGCCTAGAGGTAAAGCTGCGGGTGCACCAACACCTGTTGCTAAGAGACCTACGCTTGTTCCCGCCGATGCAGCACTAATAGTCGATGCCCCAGTATTAACATAGGTAACAGCATTAAAGACAGCAGAATACCTTCGTTTGGTTTTGCTGTATTTTGAAAGGTCCTGCTCTAGTTTTTGTTGCATTTGTGTAATATTGGCTAATCTGAAGGTTTTTATGTCAGGGTTTTCTACTATCCCTTCTTTTGGCGACTCTGGTATTGCAGACGCTTTTGGATAAATATGAACAGACATGCTTTTTTAAAATAAAAAATAATTTAGTAATGTATATCTCTTAATCTGTTTTCTTCAATATTCAGCTGCGCATCATATATTAAAAACAAATGTACATTAAGTGGTTTATCGTCATCTTTTTCTTTATCAATTCGAATGTTTATTACGTCTCTAACAGTTCTCCCGCTTCCATGTAACTGATTATCCTCTGTTGACCTTAGGTCAATCCATAAACCGTATTTCGTTGTTAAATAATCATCAAGCCTAACACTGTGAAGATGCAGATCTTTAGACACAAGGTCTACTGTTGGACTTCTACACCTCCCACCCCCAAACAATTTTCTTATTTCGTCAAAATGCTGATAAGGTCTAAGCCCGCTAGCGTAGATTTGGTTAGGACTACCCTCAATCGAAACATTGCACTTTCGTTATTTTTGGATTAATAAACTTTTCACTTCCTCTTTTGAATGGTTCTTCATCTTCACACAGCAATAAAATACCTTTAAGCGATCTTGCTGAGACGCTAAAACTAAAATTCCATATAGCGTCTGCTTAGCTTTTAGGATATGTTGTATGATGAATCACTCTTTCGTAATATATTGCTAATTTTGACTGATATTGTTGCTCAATCAGCCTTGCTAAATTAGGATTGCTAACAACGTCAAACTCTAACGAGATGTCAGAAATGCTGTACTTTGCTGCGGTGTCTGTAGATATAATAACAACGTTTGTATTCATTAAAAGTTAACTCATATGACAATCGGTCTTTTAATGTTCCTTGAAAGTATGGTGCATGCGCTTTTAAACAACTCAAAATCTAAAGGAATGGAAAAGCGATTTCCAAACGCATAACTTACAGCTACATATTTTTTGCCGTCTTTAGCATCTTCAGCGCCTATTCTGTGTTTTAGTGCTTCATTATTTTCAATTCCTTGAAATGCGAGGTCAGCCCTTTCATTCCCGGTTAGCCATAGATCGGAATAGGTTAAAAATATGTCTGCATTGTGTAAAGAAAATATTTCTTGCCCCTCAAGTTTTATAGAAATTTTCTTAACGATTGCCCGTCCTAAATTCTGGACAATTGTCCTGTTTGGGTCTGTTGCTGATTCGAGTTCTATTTTGAAAGTAAGTTGCGCAGAGCCTGGCACAATCACTTCATCCGCTCCTAGGTCTGGAAATTTGACAGTAAGAATTTGATCTGCATCAATAGTAGATGGATTATTTGAAACAGTAATATTCCGTTTATTTCCCTTCACGCCAAAGGGCTCTTTCAGTCTTCTATGCGGGTCAAGAATTGAGCCATATGCTTGTGACATTTTTTTATAAAACAAAATAAAAAGTTAATTATTTAAAACATGGCAGGCATTGAAGATTTTGATGTTCCTGATCCTGTAGACGACATGAGTAATTCCCCTTGGGAGCAGCATCACTCGGCGCCCCTCATTGCATGATGAATTAGTAGAAGGGTGGCAAAGGCGTGAATTAACAGAAAGTAAGGTTAGATCATTATACCAAAGTTTAGGACTAGACCCTCCCAAAACTATATACCCTGATGATTTTGAAGTAAAAGATGACCATTTGTATGTGAAAAACAAGCAAGGACAACCTTTTCAGCTTACACATAAACGAGACTCATCAAAGTTTGTAGGCATGGGTACAATCAAAAAACACCTTCAGGTGGAAGTTCGAAATCGTCTTGCTTTACTAAACCAAAATTAGATAGGGAGGAAGTTGC
>JAFLJL010013639.1:0-23817 GCA_018398815.1 Conus ventricosus | reverse complement strand
ACAGAAAATTCAAAGTTTGACGTTCCTGTCGGTAGTCTGTCCTCTTGTTTGCACAGATCTAATACATACGGGTAGAGTAGTACTAAATCGGGTTTCTTATTGAATCTTTATCCATCTTCTCTTATAACATAACAGTCACGACTTCGTTCTGCCGAGTGAGTTCTGGGCAAAAAAGGAATTTAATGCACAGAAAATATCCACAATAATTCCTTTTTTGTCAGAATGAGTTGTGTGATGTTCAGTAGCGTCAGGCTATTACTACTATTTGTATAATTCATAAACTGCTGTCTGTAATACCATGATTAAAATACTGCTAAAAGTTCTGTAACATTAATATGATATACTACATGGTGAGACACAATGTTAGGTTAGGCTTGGCTTGGCTTGAATAGAACACCTTAGACTGCCTAAAGTTAGACTGCATTATTCTACGCTTAGGCTGCCTAATAGTAAGCTTATACTAACACAGTTCGGTAATTGGGACGACGTCGTGAATGAGAACACGTTTTGAAAGCTAGATGTTTGGCTCTAAGGTGTACCGGAAAGATAATTTAGTGATTTAAACGATTCACCCTGTATTAAACGCTAGAAAGAAATCGGTTCAAGTGACATCGACTGCTTGGGTGCCAATATCTGAAAGTTTGGTAATCCAACATGTCGTCTGGACTCTTGTTTGCGTAGACGAAACTCAGACCAATAGTCTGGTGCCAAACTAGTGTTCTTAGTGAATCTGGACTTATCTTCTCTTGTCACATATTGAAGCTTGGTGCTGTTGAGGGAGCGGTCAGAAGCGAACAGGGGGCACGTAAAAGCAAAACATACAACACAACAATTTATATTAGTCAACATACGTTGCATGGAGTTCAGAAGCTCCACAACACTGCTTCTGTAGATACTATTTAATAACAAGTATTGTCAATTTTACAACTGTTAGAAATTCTACTACTACTTCTGTGCCGCTACTATAGTACATTACACTGTGTTAGATAAAGTTAGCCGATGTTAGGCTTGGCTAAGTAAGAATACGCTGGACTAACCAAGGCTGCATTGTATTGTTCTATGTTATACTGTGGTTTGCTGTGTGGAAATTTTGAATAACTATGTTGTGTTTTACGCTTTAAAATGATATCGGCCAGCTCTCAAGAATAGAAAAAATATCAGTTGCTCCAAAACTAAAATGTGTCCTCCAGTCGCGCAATGGTTAATTCGTTTCCACTTTTATCAGTCAATGAATAGACACTGGAACTTAGGCAAGCTTCAAAGCTGCTCTACACGTAAATGAAATATCCCATTCCATCCGTCACTATTGGTCGTGCACACGTTAAATCTTGGTTATGAAGGGAGTGGTCTAAAAAACAGTAAACTCGTTCAAGGAAAATACCTCGTTTAAATTACTTTGTCCCAATGAATGGCATGATGTTCAGTAGACCTATGACACTGCTTCTGTTACGTCTGCTACAAGTGATATCAGTATCACCGTAGTTATAAAAACTCTTCCTACTATGCTGCTATGGTGCCCTGCATTATAGAACATTGTAACGCACCACACAATGCTACACTGTGCTAGTTTAGTGTAATTTTGACTCCGCTGGCCGGGCTAGACTACATTAGACTTCTCTGAACAACATTGCACAGTGCTTTGCTATAACACGCTACACTGTTGTGTGTACAAACAGCAGTAATTGTGAGATGCTTCAAAAAGACCGATCTATTCTCATCCCACTCCGCTTCTACCTCCCCAACCCCACTCCCACCTTCCCACATTCACACACAAACTGCATGTAGCTCAATATTTTGGTGAAACTATAAATCAAGTCAGGCGTTAGATTCTTCACATATTTTACATTAAACTGTCTCTCAAGGAGAAGCTAACGAGAGAATGCTATTTCTGATTTTAAGTACTTCATGCTTGACTTCAACATTCGACTGAGAAAAAAAAATCGATTCCTGTGTGGATGTGATTGAGCAACTCGAAACTTTGGTGACCTGTCAAGTGGTTTGTGTCTAGTTTGCACAGGCGGGACACAGACCTATAGCACTGTGACAAACTTTCTTTTACCTACTTCTTGTGCCACTGAGATATCGGGGTTTCTTTTGTTGACAGAATTCTAAAGCAATGAACAACAACAACAACAAAAATAATTGTCAATTGTGATTATGCCAGGGTGTTCAGCGTTGGTGTGTGGGAGCCGTTGTTTCTTTTCCTATCGCAAGTACTTCCACTATCACGTGCTGCCACCATTGCACTACTGTCGCACTAATCTACTATACACATCACTTCATCATACTGGTGCACACTTTATTATACGAGTCTAGTATTGGCTAGATTGCTCAAGACTACGCTATGCCAGTGACGTGAACGCAAACAAACACACATGCGCACGTGCACACATATATCAGCTATAAATCATATTGACGAGCAGTCTGTGACCAGCATCTTCATCTCATCACTTGGGATCACTCCTCACTGTAAGACCTCCCGATAAAAGGTCCCAAATGATTTATAAACAAGAGATCAACGGGGAAAATAATCAATTTAGTCTGTTTGGCATGAGCCAGCCCTTGCCACTATCTTTTTCGTTGCATTGACATCGACATGACGAGAATACAATGAGGGACACCCAGTGTTCTGCGGGCTTGAAAAGCACCGTGCCTTCATTTTCAATTTCACAGATTTCGCTTGCATTTTAACCATTCAAGTTTGTGAATAATCTAACGCCACCACTAACAAGTCCGTTGTTTGTTGCCGCGTTGGGTTCTTTCGCTGAGCAAATGACATCCCAAAATAGCACTGGCAAGCGTGACAGGAAACACAATGTGGCGATTGTTTCTTGAGGGCGTCGAAGAACCATGCACTGGAAACGAGTCAGAAAATTATTCTCACATGTTCCTTTTGTCATTTCCCAAGGATGTTATATGCTGTAATCATATTTATCATTTTTTTCAGAAAAAGAATTTTAAAAGGGTGCATTTACACATTTGAAATGTGCATGCTTGTTCATATAAATACATATAAAAACTTGCTTCACTAATCAAGATATGCAACAACAGAAACAGGCGAAAATCTAGTGATTGTCTGATTGAGTTACCACTGCCTGCTGCTATTACAGCTACGCTTATGCCTTAATACTCAAAAGCACTCTTGAAATCAAAAGATGAAAAAAGACTTCAGATAACTTTATTATCTCTTGTTAAAAGAGAAATCACATTCGTGACCGCTGCCCTAAAGGTTAAGACATACATATTTATAGTTATAAACATGACACTAAATTAAAATTACTTTCAATCAATAAAACATGCATATATCACAAAAATGGGAATCTCAGTCTTTCTCCTTTTTTGGTAGTGCAAGTAAAACATGCACTCAGCCACACATAATTATATATACATACATGCGTGCCCTCATGCATGAGAAAGAGAGAGAGAGAGAGAGAGAGAGAGAGAGAGAGAGAGAGAGAGAGGAGGGGAGGGAGGGAGGGAGGGAGGGAGGCAGGGAGAGAGAAAGAGAGAGAGGTGATTTATCATTAAAAATCATTAAGATCAGACATATTCCATACATTTCTATTCCTCACTGCTCCAGGACATGCACACATAACACGCACACACACTCCAGCATCTATACTTCCCCGCTTGCTCACAGACATATACATACGCGCACATGCTTATTATATCACAGGTGATCCACCATCTCTGCTTCTTACATGCTGCGTTTGTTTAAAAACGCAATGGATTGGAACACGAAGCGTAAAATACACTGAAATCAGTGACGAGATCTTTTGTACTATTTGTCCTTTTTTATCTTTTCTCAAGTAAAGAAAGAAAAAAAGGCTCTTGACCAATGTTTATTTCATCAAACTATAAATATGATAACCTATTCACTAATTTACTTACTCACTTACATACACACTCACTTACGTTCTTACTCGCTCAGTCATTCATTCACTCACTCACTTACTTACATACTTTCTGCTTTTTCTGCTACCTTCCCCCCCATGTGCAAACAACAGATATGGACAAAATGCACAAAACAAAACTTGCTAGTAATGTGTATTAAATAAATGTTACTTGGAACTCTGAGTTTTGGGCTTTGTTGTTGTTGGTATTGTTGTTGTTGTTTGTGGAAGGGGGTGTGGGACTTTCTTTCCATATCTCTGCAGTCTGTTTCAGTCTTAAATGCTTTTGTTTGTGGTGGTGGTGGTGATTTTTTTTCTTTTTGTTTTTGCTTGTGGTCATTATGTCATATGCTCAGTCAGTCATAATACAGGCTGAATTTTCAATACGTCCCTTATGTTAAATCAAAAATCGGTCGTTACCGAGAATCCATCGTTAATTCTTTTCACAGAGAGGTAACGAGATAAAATACACTGAAACTAAAAAGCAGTTCATTAAAAAAAAGTACTGTTTCTGTCACTTTCTGTCACACTGTGAAATCTAATTGTGTGTCTGTGTACGTGTGCGTGTGTGCGTGTGCGTGTGCGTGTGTGTGTGTGTGTGTAATTTAGATATCACATTTGTCATGAAGTGTATCAAGTGATATTTCATCTTATGTCAGAAAATGTTCCACACATATTTTGATTTTATTCTATTGTACCATCCTGTGAAGCCCCATGGTTTGTAAATATGATGAATGCCTGCATCTGGGAATCTCAATTGCAATTGTCATTGAGATTGAAGAGAACGCGACTAGATATCATTTTAGTTCCGTTCATTGAAATCCCCTCTGTTTATAGTTTAGCTGTGATCTTATCCTTCGGAATAAACACAAAAAGTATGTTTGGGAACTTCAGAGTCCCCCTCCAGACTGAATCGTTATCAGCAATAGTATGAGCAGACAACATATATACAATAGTATGAGCAGACAACATATATACAATAGTATGAGCAGACAACATATATACAATAGTATGAGCAGACAACATATATGCAATAGTGTGAGCAGACAACATATATGCAATAGTATGAGCAGACATCATATATGCAATAGTATGAGCAGACAACATATATGCAATAGTATGAGCAGACAACATATATGCAATAGTATGAGCAGACAATATATATACAATAATATGAGCAGACAACATATATGCAATAGTATGAGCAGACATCATATATGCAATAGTATGAGCAGACATCATATATGCAATAGTATGAGCAGACATCATATATACAATAGTATGAGCAGACATCATATATGCAATAGTATGAGCAGACATCATATATGCAATAGTATGAGCAGACAACATATATACAATAGTATGAGCAGACAACATATATGCAAAAGTATGAGCAGACAACATATATGCAATAGTATGAGCAGACATCATATATGCAATAGTATGAGCCGACATCATATATGCAATAGTATGAGCAGACAACATATATGTAATAGTATGAGCAGACAACATATATGCTGTCTGAACATTCGTTTTCATCGTCCAAAGTTTGAATACTAAACCCGTAAAGAGTCAAACCTCCTTGTACCAATTTCTTCCGATCATACCCTACTTATTACAACGGGTCAGATATATCGGCTCGTTAATAATGAAACAGTGAATAAATGAAAACTAATAGTCCAGAAATTTACAAAGGTGAGGAAAATTGATCTGCATCCCTTCCATGTACTAATGCTATCACATCGTTACAAATCAGAATGAAACTCAACAGCACCGTGACTCAGTGGACGTCATCCTTTGAGTTCCGTGGGGAACTCAACAGCACCATAACTCAGTGGACGTCATCCTTTGAGTTCCGTGGGGAACTCAACAGCACCATAACTCAGTGGACGTCATCCTTTGAGTTCCGTGGGGAACTCAACAGCACCATAACTCAGTGGACGTCATCCTTTGAGTTCCGTGGGGAACTCAACAGCACCATAACTCAGTGGACGTCATCCTTTGAGTTCCGTGGGGAACTCAACAGCACCATAACTCAGTGGACGTCATCCTTTGAGTTCCGTGGGGAACTCAACAGCACCATGACTCAGTGGACGTCATCCTCTGAGTTCCGTGGGGAACTCAACAGCACCGTGACTCAGTGGACGTCATCCTTTGAGTTCCGTGGGGAACTCAACAGCACCATGACTCAGTGGACGTCATCCTCTGAGTTCCGTGGGGAACACAGCTGCAGCAACACTCCTCCAGCAGACCCAGGACTGGGCTGACCTCTGTAGCTGACCCCATGTCATGCTGGCGGTCTTCACTTCACAATCCATGCACCAGCGCTAAGTGTGTTGAGTTCGTCCGTCTTTCTTTTCCACCGTGTGTTCCATCCACTGCAACATGGCATAATCATAATCATCATCCCCAATCACGATTATCAGATAAATCTGAGATTTAGTGGCCCTTCACGTGCTCCTCTCTTGAAGACCTTTATATGGATTTCATGTGCACGTTCAATCCAGTGATGATTTCGTGACAACGATTCTGGATTCAGCAGGGTCACAGGAACTGTTTCTTGATGACGCCCTCTACACTGACTCTGCTACAAAGAAATGATTGTCCTGAGGTGGGGGTCAGAGACCAGATAGGGCAGTTGTAGAAGAGGGGATGGAAACGTGTCCCTGGTGAGACAGTAATGCAATTGAAAGGATATGGAAGATAAGACGATGAAGCAATGCTACCGCAGACTTCATACATATATTATTACAAAGTTTGTGAAAACCTGTCAAAAGTAGGTGATACACCAAAAACAGTTTTGACTGTCCTACTGTATCTTTACCTCAAGCCCATCATCATTGCTTTGTGTGCCCTGCTACCTGTCCTGCATTGTCATTATGAATGATTTTCAATACAATAATCATAAAAGGTTCAAAACGGAGTGACTGAGGACGGAAAATGAAGCAAAATTTAGAGAGGGAGTTGGTTAGTTACCGCCAAGGACACAGACAAACAGAATACAGGACAAGACACTAGTGTCTTGTCCTGTACTCTGTTTGTCTGTGCCTTGGCGGTAACTACTAGTGTCTTGTCCTGTACTCTGTTTGTCTGTGTCCTTGGTGGTAACTAACCCCTATCTTTCTAAATAATCATAAACGTTGTCAAGATGTATGTTCACACTTTCTGAAAATCTATCTATTTTTATCTAAAATGTGTTAATTGCAAATAAATTTAACATGTCAGTGAGCTGTTAACTGATTCAAGTAAATGGTCATATTAAAAGGGAACCAAAGATACAATTCTAAGAATATATGCTTTCTTAAGAAGCAAGTATGTCAATTGAGTCCTTTTATGGACCAGAACAATATTTTGTGGAAAACGACTCTATTCTCATTTGTTATTCCAGCCTCGCTTACCATCACAATCGTATATGTGTTACCATAATACGTATCAGGCTCTACACAATGTTGAAATCATGGATGAAATACATGATGCTACACGTCATACCTCTTTTCACAAATCATACAAACGCCAATGGAGAGACTGCTACTGAGGCAACGACAACCTTACGTGTAGTACACCCCATCAAGTTACAATTGGAATGTTGAAGCTAGGAGTGAATTCTATTTTGGGAACGCACCAATTCCTCATTGGATTAGCCATTAGACCAGCAAGGAAGGGGGCAGGATAGAAGAGGGGATACAGGTGTAAGCTGAACCGACCGTCTCCGTGCTGACAACTCTAAGCTTTCTGCCTGGCAGGCTAAGGCGGGTGTCGTCTGGCCTCTCGCTTGCCTGAACCGAGCAGACCATTGTAGTCTGGTGTCGGCCCCCGTTTTCTAAAAGATTGCTGGACCATCTACTCTACCCCCGTACTTCTCAGGGATAGGTTCTGTTGGTGTACTGACTGAACAAATAGTGATCTAAGGGACAGCCATTCTCCGAGGAGTTAGTGATGGCGATGGGGTCAAATGTTCAAATCCCCTGCCAGTGGTCTTTTTGCTTTTATCCACCACTAGTACTGACCTTTGGATGGTACGTTGTTGCTACGATTGCATTTTCTAATTTCATTAATGCTGTTGTTTTGTTGTTGTTCTGCAGATGCTACAATCGTTACCAAATGATTAACATCAGCACATCGGCAAAAATAAATGCACATATTCATGCACAAACACACACACACACACACACACACACACACACACACACACACACACACACACACACACACACACACACACACACACACAACACAGAGAGAGAGAGAGAGAGAGAGAGAGAGAGAGAGAGAGAGAGAGGAGAGACAGACAGACAGATACAGACAGACAGAGTCAGACAGGGACAGAAAGACAGACATACAAAAAGACCAATAGACAGACAGACAGACAGACAGACAGACAGACAGACTGATGGACAGACTGACTGAGACCGAGGGAGAGAGAGAGAGAGAGAGAGAGAGAGAGAGAGAGAGAGAGAGAAGGGAGGGAGAGAGAGAGGAGGGGGGGCGCTTGGGGATTTAAAATTTAAGGAGCCTTTTATTCTGTCTCATCCTTCATGACCTCCAGCGGCATTATTCCAGCATTTCTCTTTCTGTCACCCATGCACAACCATACGCAGGTGTGTGGTATCACAGCCCAGTACAGCAGTCCACAGGGACCAATCAGCGTCACGTCATCATTAGACAGCCCCACAGAGAACACACAGCACTGCTGCTTAGACAGCCCCACAGAGAACACACAGCACTGCTGCTTAGACAGCCCCACAGAGAACACACAGCAC
Organism: Conus ventricosus; assembly: GCA_018398815.1. Lineage (NCBI taxonomy): Eukaryota > Metazoa > Mollusca > Gastropoda > Neogastropoda > Conidae > Conus > Conus ventricosus. The sequence continues at coordinate 15,164 of JAFLJL010013639.1, read as the reverse complement.
TGATGCTTAGACAGCCCCACAGAGAACACATAGCACTGCTGCTTAGACAGCCCCACAGAGAACACACAGCACTGCTGCTTAGACAGCCCCACAGAGAACACACAGCACTGCTGCTTAGACAGCCCCACAGAGAACACACAGCACTGCTGCTTAGACAGCCCCACAGAGAACACACAGCACTGCTGCTGGATTACTATGTTGACGTACATCAGTTCTGAATTAATCAGACACCATTTTTTTAAAGTCCCCCTGCTGATGACGATAAATATTTAGTCTTGGAGCCAGCGTAAGTGAGCATCCCCAAAAGGAGCCCCAATGTGCATCTAAAGATGGTGGCGTTGAAGTTTCCAATACCTGCCACTTTGTGATTTCACCACAGGTATGAAAGCAGAATGAGTTCACCACGAGACCAGGGCGTGAAGAGCAAAAGAGCATGAGACTGATTTAAACGACAGTCAGTTAGGATGAAGACGATAAAGATGATGTGAAGTTCCATTTTATTCAAAGACTACATTATAGCACTGTACTGCTTCCTTTTATCATGTAACCCAGCATAAATCAGGCCACAGAAAGACGTACAAACAGCTGCAGTTATAGGAGGGTAATTTGATATTCACTGTCAAAGACGCATATGTGGATCAAAGGCGACTGTATTGTTTAAGTCGTTCATGTTGAACTTAATAACGCACCGAACTCTGGTTGGGGGCTGCCAGGGACCTATTAGCCCCAAGGAGAAATGCAGTCAGACCAGTGAACTCTGAACCCACAAGTCTGTGAATGCTAGCCACTGCAGCATGGCAGCTGTTTTGAAGAGAGGAGAGAGAAGAGAGAAGAGAGGAGGACGAGAGAGAGAGGAGGAGAGAGAGAGGGGAGGAGAGAGAGAGAGAAGAGAGAGAGAGCTTAGTGTATCACAGCTCCTAGCATGGCATTTTAAAGTTGTTATTTTCATTCCGCCGTGATATCGGCTTAGAGGTGTCAGTGCAGTGGTAGGGAGGCCCTGTTTTCTTTTTTCCCCGAACGGGTATCCCAGGCACCGTATCTTCTGAAGTGAGAGCTGATCTTATACTGAATTTACTTCACCAAACAAAGATGACTAGGCGAGCTTCAATTAGTGAACAGGGTTATAGATGCAGAATTTGAATTGCAGTTCACAATAGTCTCCACCTATCCATGTTGCCTCTTGCGCAGATATGGTCAGAATCTGATTAGAAACTCAAATTCCTGAAAAAAGGTATCTTCACGTACAAATCCACACTTTATCAAATAGTGCCAATCCTGAGTGGCAGAGCAGAATACACTAGAACACTATTCAGTGAGGTGGTGAGCATTTTTTTTCTACCATTATTTCTATTCTAATCACGACTTCAGCTCCTCGAATTAATAGTCGTCTGCTGGCTGGCTCTCCAGCAGTTTATTTAGATTCCCAAGGGCGAAGGTAAAAATGGTGAGGCTCACATTCGGCTCCAGAAACTAGGGAACTGTTCAGATCCTTAACTGGCGCCCCACAAGCCCAGCATGTGATGATGGTGAGTGCCGGGAGGTCAGAGTGGCGACAGTGTAAACGAATTACTGCCCTCAGCTTTAAACTCGTGCTGTCTTATGTACTGCTAACGTCTTCCTACCTTACCTGAACCTGTCTTTCACTCATCACAATACTGCCATCTTTCTTTAAGAATACAAACAAGACAGTCTTTAGCAGCAAATGCGTCAACCCAAAGGTATATCCCAATCTCGCCAAACCCATTGTTTGGATTCACAAATTTGAAAAGTATTTTGTGTCCCTGAAATAAACTGATAGTTTATTGAGAGTTATTTTTCTACCAAACTAAATGGCTAGGCTTTCTTCTTTCATGATTATGAATGGAATCAATCAACCAGGCCTCAGAAATGTTGACACTATCAAAGGTGGCCAGGAGATTTTAGCAGTGGTGAGGAAGAAAGGGTCCTGGTTTTTCATTTGAACACCCGGCCAAATTGTGACCAGTGGAAACCTTCACCGACCAGACTGTGACCAGTGGAAACCTTCACCGGCCAGACTGTGACCAGTGGAAACCTTCACCGGCCAGACTGTGACCAGTGGAAACCTTCGCCCGGCCAAATTGCGACCAGTGGAAACCTTCACCCGGCCAGACTGTGACCAGTGGAAACCTTCCGGCCAGACTGTGACCAGTGGAAACCTTCAGCGGCCAGACTGTGACCAGTGGAAACCTTCACCGGCCAGACTGTGACCAGTGGAAACCTTCAGATTTTATCTAGCATCTTCCTTGCCTACTCAGTGGCATTATACACACATCCAAAGTTGTCCGGATGCCCCCCCCCCCTCCACCACCACAGAGAAGATACTGAAATGCTGCTGACACTTTGGTGGTGTTCAGAAGTGCCTGGTCTGATCTAGCAGATGCAGGACGCCAGGAAATAAGCTCCCATCTGAAGACAGGCATTGTTTAGTCGCTGGGTAAGCTTAAGTCATTGTTTAGTCGCTGAGTAAGCTTAAGTCATTGTTTAGTCGCTGAGTAAGCTTAAGTCATTGTTTAGTCGCTGAGTAAGCTTAAGTCATTGTTTAGTCGCTGAGTAAGCTTAAGTGAGCGTCCCTCTCAGAAAGGGGCCACTACAACCTTCCAACGACAGTCCTCGTGAATAGTCCAATATTGAGGATTTGGACAAACTACAACCTTCCAACGACAGTCCTCGTGAATAGTCCAATATTGAGGATTTGGACAAACTACAACCTTCCAACGACAGTCCTCGTGAATAGTCCAATATTGAGGATTTGGACAAACTACAACCTTCCAACGACAGTCCTCGTGAATAGTCCAATATTGAGGATTTGGACAAACTACAACCTTCCAACGACAGCCCTCGTGAATAGTCCAATATTGAGGATTTGGACAAACTACAACCTTCCAACGACAGCCCTCGTGAATAGTCCAATATTGAGGATTTGGACAAACTACAACCTTCCAACGACAGCCCTCGTGAATAGTCCAATATTGAGGATTTGGACAAACTACAACCTTCCAACGACAGCCCTCATGAATAGTCCAATATTGAGGATTTGGACAAACTACAACCTTCCAACGACAGCCCTCGTGAATAGTCCAATATTGAGGATTTGGACAAACTACAACCTTCCAACGACAGCCCTCGTGAATAGTCCAATATTGAGGATTTGGACAAACTACAACCTTCCAACGACAGCCCTCGTGAATAGTCCAATATTGAGGATTTGGACAAACTACAACCTTCCGACTTATCCCCATGAATATTCCAATATTGACAATTCGGACAAAAGTCGCCATAGGCATGGACGTGCAAAGGAAATCAAAACTGATAGTCCGTGAGCCAAGAGGTGAAACCCTCCCCCCTAGTGGGAATTTTGCAAACAGTGAATTGTGTGTAGCTGGAGACATGCCGTTTTGATTTCTGCTTGTTGGCCAGCTGAATTCTGCTGGGTGTGGCTGCAGCGCTTGGTCAAAGTTACCATATCAAACAAAAACACCGCTCAGACCATCATATCAACTTCATTTTCTCATCGTGTTGGCCAGTGGTGGCAGTAAAATTATGTGCTGCAGGCTTCATGAGTGTCCCTGTATTCTGAAAACACTTTATACTCTTCATGATTGGACCATCTCGTATCTGTGGCCTGTTGTTTTCCAATGCGCGCTATCGTTTTACGCAAAATTTGAAGGTTTCAACTTCCATACAAGAAAAACAGCGATCACAAGTACTGTTTTTTGTGTATTTAATGTAAGACCAAAGTACCAAGATCATTTACAGCTACTTTCAAGATTCTAGAGCAATTTAGTAGATGACGATGACAGATATGCCACCCCTACCCCTTAAATGATAAAAAAAAATAAAAATAAAAAGGCACAAACTACCCATGTAATTTGAATTACTAGCAAAGTACTTTTTATTTCTTAGCTGGTTATTCCTATGAAAAGATCCCTCTAAAATGGTATTAGGCTTCATATCCACAGTTCAGCATGGTTGTAGCATTGAGGTTCCTGTATATTGCATCATTTAACTGTCTTTGAGGTGTTCACTTCTTCATTTCCTTTCGAATTCTCACTGTTCCGCTGTGGGAATTTTCTAAAACAGAATACAATGTATGATTGTTTTGAAGAAAATAAAAATGTCTAACTAAATAATTAGCATCTCTAACCCTTTGATTAGGGATAACAAGTATAACAAAACACACAGGTCTTTTGGCAGACACACTCCTCCTATACCGCCTTTCATAACAAAATCAGAACAGCTTTTCTTTATAGCATGTCTGAGAAGAAAGTCATCTCAAGCATCAAATCATTCTTATCAAAGAGAAAGGTGCTAAATGAAACATTGCTAAAAATGGTACTCTTTGTGAACTTTCAGTTCCTTTCTGACAAGATAAAAGGTCTTGACACACAGCAGATGTAACCGTGAATGACCAACAAGAGTAATTTGCTGTCAGTCGTTCATTATTGGCAGAAAACAGAGGATGTACTCTAGCCGCTACTCATTGTCAATGAACACAAAGTCAGTGTCAAAGTCAGTCAAGCTGAACGAATCTGGTGCATCATTAACTTCTGGGGCGGGCGGATTCTCCGCTAGGACATCCACAAGCTCTGCAGGCATGAGAAGGAGAGAACAGCATTTACCAATTCTAACTCACTTGCTCCTCCACCAAGTTTTTGGGCGAAAGTGGCCTAAAAGCCGCCTTTTCCTGTTCTCTGACAAGTAAGACTTCAATAACCAAAAAAATAACGATTATCTACAAACAAACATACTGTGTAGGGTTATCCGTTTTTAATACTAATTTACTAAACTTTTCAGATTTTAGTTTTTGCTTAATCCTGTGTTTTTCCTGTCATTTCAATAACATCATTTTCGCGCAAACATTCTCAAATGAGTCTCTGCTTTCATGGAAATAACACTACAGTCTTTAACTGTTCTCTAAATCTTACGAGTTCTTAATCCTCCTCACATACACTAAAATTAAAATTACTTTCAATCAATAAAACTGCATATATCACAAAAAGGGAATCTGTCTTCTCCGTGGGGGGGAGTGCAAGTAAAACAATGCTCTCAGCCACACATATTATAATACATACAGCTGCCTCATGCATGTGAAAGAGAGCGAGAGAGAGAGAAGAGAGAGAAGAGAGAGAGAGAGAGAGGAGAGGGAGGGAGAGGGGGGGAGGGGGAGGGAGTGAGGAGGGAGGGAGGCAGGAGAGAGAAAGAGAGAGAGGTGATTTATCATTAAAATCAATTAAGATCAGACATATTCCAGACATTTCTATTCCTTCCTCACCTCCAAGACATGCACACATAACACCACACACACTCCAGCATCTATAATACCCGCTTGCTCACAGACATATACATACGCGCACATGCTTATTATATCACAGTAATCCACCATCTCTGCGTCTTACATTCCTTTGCGTTTGTTTAAAAACGCAATGGATTTGAAAACACGAAAGCGTAAAATACACTGTAATCAGTGACGATATTTCTTTGTACTATTGACCATTTTTTTTTTAATCTTTTCTCAAGTAAAGAAAGAAAAAAAGCCCTTGACCAATGTTTTTTTTCATCAAACTATAAATAATGATTACCTATTCACTAATTTACTTACTCACTTACATACACACTCACTTACGTCTTAACTCCACTCATATTCATTCACTCACTTTCACTGCACACTGTCTGCTTTTTCAGCCTACCTTCCCCCCATGTTTCAAACAACAGAAATGACAAAAGCACAAAACTAAACTTGCTAGTAATGGTGTATCAAATAAATGTTGCTTGAACTCTGAAAAATTTTGGCCTTTTGTTGTTTTGTATTGATGTTGTTGTTGTTGGAAGGGGGTGTGGGACTTTCGTACCATAACTCTGCAGTCCTGTTTCAGTCTTAAATTGCTTTTGTTTGTGTGGTGGGGGGAATTGTTTTTTTCTTTTTGTTTTTTCTTGTGGTCATTATGTGCGTATGCTCAGTCAGTCCCAAATACAGGCGGAATATTCCATACTCCTAATGTTTAAATCAAACATCGGTCTTACCGAGATTCCATCGTTAATTTTTTTTTTTTTCCTTTTCACCGGAGAGGTAACGAATAAATACACTGAAACAAAAAAGCAGTTCATATACAAAAAGTACTGTTTCTGTCACTTCTGTCACACTGTGAAACTAAATGTGTGCTGTGTGTGCTGTGCGTGTGTCGTGTGCGTGTGCGTGTGTGTTCAATTTAGATATCACATTTGTCATGAAGTGTATCAAGTGACATTTCATCTTAATTTAGAACATGTTCCACACATCTTTTGATCCTTATTCTATTGTCCCATCCTGTGAAGCCCCAAGGTTTGTAAATATTATGAATGCCTGCATCTGGAATCTCAATTGCAATTTGTCCATTGAGATTGAAGCGAGAACGCGACTAGATATCATTTTAGTTCCGTTCATTGAAATCCCCTCTGTTTATAGTTTTAGCTGATCTTATCCTTCCGGATAAACACAAAAAGTATGTTTGGGAACTTCAGATCACCCTCCAGACTGAATCGTTATCAGCAATAGTATGAGCAGACATCATATATTCAATAGTAGAGCAGACAACCTATATGCAATAGTATGAGCTGACAACATAATGCAATAGTATGACAGACACATATAGATGTCTGAACATTCGTTCTCATCGTTCCAAAGTTTGAATACTAAAACCCTTAAAGAGTCAAACCTCCTTGTACCAAATTTCTCCGATCATACCCTACTTATTACAACGGTCAGATCATCGAGGCTCGTTAATAATGAAACAGTGAATAAATAAAACTAATAGTCCAGAAATGTACAAAGTGAGGAAAATTGAATCTGCATCCCTTCCATGTACTAATGCTATCAACGTCGTTACAGATCAAATAAAACTCAACAGCCCCCGTGGACTCAAGTGGACGTCAATCCTTTGAGTTCCGTGGAACTCAACAGCACCGTGACTCAGTGGACGTCATCCTCTGAGTACTTCCGGGGGAGACTCAACAGCACATGTCTCAGTGGACGTCATCCTCTGAGTTCGTGGGGAAATCTCAACAGCACCGGGACTCAGTGGACGTCATCCTCTTGAGTTCCGTGTGGAACTCAACAGCACCGTGACTCCAGTGGACGTCATCCTTTGAGTTCCCGTGTGGAACTCAACAGCTCCGTGACATCAGTGGACGTCAACCTTTGAGTTCCTGGGGAACTCAACAGCACCGTGACCTCAGAGGACGTCATCCTTTGAGTTCCGTGGGGAACTCAACAGCACCGGACTCAGAGACGTCAACCTTTGAGATCCGGGGGAACTCTCCAACACACCGTGACTCAGTGACGTCATCACTTTTTGAGTTCCGTTGTGACTCAACAGCACCCGTGACTCAGTGGACGTCATCCTCTGATTTTCCGTGGGGAACTCAACAGCACCGTGACGTCAGTGGACGTCATCCTCTGAGTTCCGTGGGGAACACAACAGCACCGTTACTCAGTGGACGCATCCTCTGATTCCGTGGGAACTCAACAGCACCGTGACTCAGTGGACTCCCCCATCCTTTGAGTTCCGTGGGGAACTCAACAGCACCGTGAACCAGTGGACGTCATCCTCTGAGTTTCCGTGTGGAACTCAACAGCACCGTGGACTCTGTGGACGTCAGCCTTTGAGTTATCCGTGGGGAACACAACACAGCACCGTGACTGCAGTGGACGTCATCCTCTGAGTTCCGTGGGAACTCAACAGCAAACCGTGATCTCAGTGGACGTCATCCTTTGAGTTCCGGGGGACTCAAACAGCACCGTGACTCCAGTGGACGTCATCCTTGATTCCGAGGGGTAACTCAACTGCACCGTGACTCAAGTGGACGTCATCCTTTGAGTTCCGAGGGACTCAACAGCACCAAGACTCAGTGGACGTCATCCTCTGAGGTTTCCGTGGGAACACAACAGCACCGTGACTCAGTGGACGTCATCCTCTGAGTTCCGTGGGAACTCCACAGCACCGTGACGATCATGGACGTCATCCTCTGAGTCCGTGGGGAACTCAACAGCAGCACCGTGACTCAGTGGACCGTCATCCTCTGAGTTCCGTGGGAACTCCAACAGCACCGTACTCAGTGGACGTCATCCTTTGAAGATCCGGTGGGAACTCAACAGCACCAATGACTCAGTGACGTCATCCTCTGAGTTCCGTGGGGAACTCAACAGCACCGTGACTCAGTGAGACGTCCATCCTTTGATTTCACGTGGGAATCTCAACAGCACCATGGACCAGTGGACGACAATCCTCTAGTTCCGTGGGGAACTCAACAGCACCGTGACTCAGTGGACGTCATCCATTGAGTCCGTGGAACTCACACACCGTGCCTCAGTGGACGTCATCCTTTTAGTCCGTGGGGAACTCAACAGCACCGTGACTCAGTGGACGGTCATCCTTTAGTTCCGTGGGAACTCAACAGCACCGTGACTCAGTGGACGTCAATCCTTTGAGTACCGTGGGAACTCAACAGCAACCGAGACTCAGTGGACTTCTTCCCTTGAGTTTCCGTGGGGAACTCACAGCACCGTGACTCAGAGGACTTCATCCTTTGAGTTCCGTGGGAACTCAACAGCGCGTGACTCAGTGGACGTCATCCTTGTGAGTTCCGTGGGGAACTCAACAGCACGCGTGACCTCAGTGGACGTCATCCTTGAGTTCCGTGGGGAACACGGGGCAGAACTGCCGCAACACTCCTCCATCAGACCCCGGACGGGCTAACCTCCGTTAGCTGACCCCATGTCATGCTGGCGTCCTTCACTTCACAATCCCAAGCACCAGCGCTAATGTGTTGATTCGTCCGCCTTTCTTTTCCACCGTGGTTGTTTCCATCCACTGCAAAATGCACAATCATAACATCAACCCCAATCACGTATTATCAGATAAATCGAGATTTAGTGAACCCTTCACGTGCTCCGCTCTTGAAGACCTTATATGGGATTTTCATGTGCACGTTCAATCCAGTCGATGATTTCGTGACAACGAATTGCTAGATTCACAGGGTCACAGGAACATTTCTTGATGCGGCCCTCTACACTGACGCTGGCTGACACAGAAATGATTGACCTGAGGTGGGGTCAATACCAGATTGATCATTTTGTAGAAGAAGGTATGGGAACGTGTCCCTGAGAGACAAGTAATGCAATTGAAAGATATGGAAGATAAGACATACGCAATGCTACGCAGACTTCATACACTCTCTCAGTCTAGAATTCACATTACAAAGTTATGAAAAACCTGTCAAAAGTAGGTGATACACCAAAAACAGTTTTGACTGTCCTACTGGTAGGTCTTTAAAGTCAAGCCCATCATCATTGCTTTGTGTGCCCTGCTACTGTCCTGCAGTGTCAGTATGAATGATTTTTCACTACATAATCATAAAAGTTTCAAAACGGAGTGACTGAGGACGGAAAATCGAAAGCAAAATTTAGAGAGGGAGGGTTGTTAGTTACCGCCAAGGACACAGACAAACAGAATACAGGAACAACCACACTATGTCCTTGCTGTAACTCTTTCTGTGTCCTTGGCGTAACTACTATGGTCTTGTCCTGTACTCTTTCTGTGTCCATGGCGGTAACTACTAGTGTCTTGTCCTGTACTCTCTCTGTGCCTTGGCGGTGAACCTACTCGAGTCCTTGTCCTGTACACTTTCTGTGTCTTGGCGTAACACTATGTCTTGTCCTGTACTCTTTCTGGTCCTTGGCGGTAACTACTAGTGTCTTGTCCTGTACTCCTTTCTGTGATCCTTGGCGTAACTACTAGTGTCTGTCCTGTATCTTCTGTGTCCGTGGCGTTAACTACGTAGTGTCTTGTCCTTACTCTGTCTGGTCCTTGGCGGTAACTACTAGTGTCTTGTCCTGTACTCTATCTGTGGCCTTGGCGGTAACTACTAGTTTCTTGTCCTGTACTCTTTCTGTGTCCTTGGTGGTAACTACAGTGTCTTGTCCTGTACTCTTCTGTGTCCTTGTGTAACTACTAGTGTCTTGTCCTGTACTCTTCTGTGTCCTTGGGCGGTAACTACTAGTGTCTTGTCCGTACTCTTTCTGTGTCCCTTGCGGTAACAACTAGTGTCTGTCCTGTAACTCTTTTTCTGTGTCCTTGGCGTAACTACAAGTGTCATGTCCTGTTACTCTTCTTTCAGTGCCTTGGCGGTAACTACTAGTGTCTTGTCCTGTACTCTTTCTGTGTCCCCTTGGCGGTAACTACTAGTGTCTGTCCTGTACTCTTTCTGTGTCCTTGCGGTAACTACTATGACTTGTCCTGTCCTCTTTCTGTGTCCTTGGCGGTAACTACTAAGCTTTGTCCCTGTACTCTTTCTGTGTCCTTGGCGGTAACTACTATGTCTTGTCCCTGTACTCCTTTTTCTGTGTCCTTGCGTAACTTAATAGTGTCTTGTCCGTACTCTTTCTGCGCTTGGTGGTAACTAACCCCCTATCTTTCTAAATAATCAAAAACGTTGTCAAGATGATGTTCATACTTTCTGAAAATCTACTAGTTTATCTAAATGCATAAATTTCAATAAATAATAAACATTGTCAGTGAGCTGGTAAATGGTCATATTAATAGGGAACCAAAGATACAAATCCTGGGAGAATAATATGCTTTCTTAAAACAAGTATGTCAATTAGACTTCATTCACATTTGTTATTCCAGCCACGCTTACCATGACAATCGTATATGTGTTACCATAATACTATCACGCGACACCATGTTGAAATCAGGATGAAATACATGTGCAACACGTCATACCTCTTTTCACAAATCATACAAACGCCAATGAGAGACTGATACTGAGGCCAACGACAAAAAAAAAAAACCCTTTAAAAATGTGTAGTACACCCCATCAATACAATTGAATGTTGAAGCTAGGAGTGATTCTATTTGGGAACGCACCCAATCCCTCATTGGATTAGCCATTAGACCACCAAGTAAGGGTCAGATAAAGAGGGGATACAGTGTAAGCTGAACCGACCGACTCCGTCTGAACAACTCTAAGCTTTCTGCTGGCAGCTAAGGCGGGTGTCGTCCTGTCCTCTTCTCGCTTGCCTGAACCGAGCAGACCTTAGTAGTCTGGTATCGCCCCAGTTTTCTAAAAATTGCCTGGAACCATCTTACTCTACCCCCGTACTTTCTCAGGGAATAGGTTCGTTGGTGTACTGACTGAACAAATAGTGCTCTAAGGGACACCCCCCCCCCCCCCCCCCCCCCCCCCAAAAAATATTTCTCCGAGGAGTTAGTGATGAATGGGCTCAAATTTCAAACCCCTGCCAGTGGTCTTTAATTGCTTTTATCCACCACTAGTACTGAACCTTTGGCTGTACTCGTTGCGACGATTGCATTTTTCTAATTTCATTTAAAGCTGTTGATTTAGGGGGGGGGGGTTGGGGTGTTTGTTGTTCTGCAGATGCAACAATCGTTTTTACCAATGATTTACTTCAGCACATCGGCAAAATAAATGCACAAATTCATGCACACACACACACACACACCACACGACACACACACTCACACACACATCACAAACACACACACACACACACAAAGAGAGAGAGAGAGAGAGAGAGAGAGAGAGAGGGAGAGAGAGAGAGGAGGAGACAGACAGAACAGATACAGAACAGACGAGTCAGACAGGACAGACAGACAGACATACAAAAGACCAATAGACAGACAGACAGACAGACAGAACAGACAGACTATGGACAAACTGACTGAGAACCGAGGGAGAGAGAGAGCGAGAGAGAGAGAGAGAGAGAGAGAGAGAAGAGAGAGAGAGAGATATGAGAGAGAGAGGAGAAGGGAGGGATAGAGAAGGAGGGGGGGGGTGGGGGGGCGTTTGGGGATTTAAATTAAGGAGCCTTTTTATTCTGTCGCATCCTTCATGACCCTCCAGGCGCAATATTCCAGCATTTCTCTTTCTGTCACCATGCATAATCACAACCATATAGGGGGGGCGCAGGTGGTGGTATCACAGCCAGTACAGCAGTCCACATGGACCAATCAGCCTCACTTCATCATTAGACAGCCACAGAGAACACACACACTGCTGCTTAAACACCCCACAGAGAACACACAGCACTGCTGCTCAGACAGCCCCGCAGAAGAACAAACAGCACTGCTGCCATAGACAGCCCCACAGAGAACACACAGCACTGCTGCTTAGACAGCCCCACAGAGAACACACAGAACTGCTGCTTAGACAGCCCCACAGAGAACACACAGCAACTGCTTGCTTAGACAGCCCCACAAAGAACCCATCAGCACTGCTACTTAGACAGCCCCCACAGAGAACACACAGCACTGTTGCTGGATTACTATGTTGATGACATCAGTTCTGATTTACCCAGACACACCTTTTATTTAAATGTCCCCTCTTCGATGACAATAAATATTTAGTCTTGAGCAGTCTAGTGAGCATCCCCAAAAGGAGCCCCATGAGCATCCCAAAGATGGTTGGGCGTTTAGTTCCAATACCTGCCACTTTGTGATTCACCACAGGTATGAAAGCAGAATGAGTTCACCACGAGACCTCATGCCGTGAAGAGCAAAAGAGCATGAGACTGATTTAAACGACAATCATTAGGATTGAAGACGATAAAGATGATTGTGAAGTTTCCATTTTAATCAAGACTACATTATAGCACAGTACTGCAATCCTTTTATCATGTAACCTAGCACAAATCAGGCCACAAAAGACGTACAAACAGCGCAGTTAAAGAGGTAAATTTTATATTCACTGTCAAAGAACGCATATGTGATCAAAGCCGACTGTATTGTTTAAGTCGTTCATGGTTGAACTTAATAACGCACCGAACTCTGGTTGGGGCTGCCCAGGGACCTATTAGCCCAAGGAGAATGCAGGCCAGACCAGTGGACCTCGTGAACCCACAAGTCTGTGAATGCTAGCCACTGCAGCATGGCAGCCTGTTATTTGAGAGAGACGAGAGAGGAGAGAGAGAGAGAGAGAGTAGAGAGAGAGAGAGAGAAGAGAGAGAGAAAGAATAGCTTAATGTACACAGCCCTAGCATGCTTGTAAAATTTGTTATTTTCATTCCTGGCGAGATATCGTCGTAGAGTGTCAGTGTATTGGTAAGGGAGTCCCTTAGTTTTCCATTTTTTCCCGAACGGGTATCCCAGAGCACCGTATCTTCTGAAGTGAGAGCTGATCTTATACTGAATTTACTTCACCAAACAAAAGATGTCAAGGCGAGCTATCAATTATGAACAGGTTATAGATGCAGAATTTGAATTGCAGTTCGCCTAGACACTTTGTTTGGTGAGTAAATTCAGTATAAGATTCAGCTCTCACTTCAGAAGATACGTGCTTCTGGGATACCTATCCATGTTGCCTTCTTAGCGCAGATATCGGTCCAGAATCTGATTAGAAACTAATTTCCTGCAAAAAGGTATCTTCATGTACAAATCGACACTTTATCAAATAGTGCCAATCTTGATGGCAGAGCAGAACACACTAGAACACCATTCATTGAGGTGGAGCATTTTTTCTACCATTATTTCTATTCTAATCACGACTTTCAGCACCTCGAATTAATAGTCGTCTGTCTGAGCTCTTCTCCAGCAATATTTTTAGATTCCCAAGGGCCGAAGGTAAAAAAGGTGAGGCCTCACATTCGGCTCCAGAAACCAGGGAACTGTTCAGATCCTTAACTGGCGCCCCACAAGCCCCAGTATGTATGATGGTGAGTCCGGGAGGTTCAGAGGTGGCGACAGTGTACACGATTACATGCCCTCAGCTTAAACTCGTGCTGTCTAGTACTGCTAACGTCTTCCTACCACACCTGAACCTGACATTCACATCATCACAATACTGCCATCTTTCTAAGAATACAAACAGACAGTCTTTAGCAGCAATGCGTCAACCTCAAAGTATATCCCAATCTCGCCAACCCAATGTTGGATTCACAAATTTGAAAAGTATTTTTTGTGTCACCGAAATAAACTGAAGTTTAATTGAGAGTTATTTTTCTACCAAAACAAATGGCTAGGCCTTTCTTCCTTCCATGAGTATGACAGAATCATTCAACCGAGCCTCATAAATGTTGAGACTATCAAGGGTGCCAGGAGATTTTAGCAGTGGTGAGAAAAAGGGTCCTTGTTTTTCATTTGAACACCCCGGCCAAATTTTTTTTGGTGACCAGTGACACCTTCACACGGCCAGACTGTGGACCAGTGGAAACCATTCACCCCGGCCAGAACAGAGACCATAGAAACCTCAACCGGCCAGACTGAGACCAGTAGAAACTTCACCCGGCCATACCGTGACCAGTGGAAACCTTCATCACGCCGGCAGACTGTACCAGTGAACCTTCACCCGCCAGGAACTGTGACCAGTGGAAAACTTCACGCCGGCAGACTAGTGACCAGTGGAAACCTCAACCCGGCCCGACTGTGACCAGTGGAAACCCTTCACCGGCAGACAGTGACCAGTGGCAACCGCACCCGGCCAGACTGTGACACAGTGGAAACCTTCACCCGGCCAGACTGTGAACGCAGAGGGAAACCTTCACCCGGCCAGACTGTGACCAGTGGAAACCTACACCCGGCCCAGACTGTGAACCAGTGGAAACCTTCACCGGCCAATACTGTGACCAGTGGGAAACCCAATCAGATTTTATATAGCATCTTCCTTGCCTACTCATGTGGTATTATAAAAAACACGACATCCAAAGTTGTCCGGATGCCCCCCCCCCCCCTCCACCACTCACAGAGTACGATACTGTACTGCTGCTGACACTTTGGTGGTGTTCAGAAGTGCCTGGTCTGATCTAGCAGATGCAGGACGCCAGGAAATAAGCTCCTATCTGTAGACAGTCATTGTTTAGCCCGCTGAGTAAGCTTAAGTAGGCGTCCCTCTCAGAAAGGGGGGCCACTACGACCCGTCCAACGACAGTCCCCTCGTGAATATGTCCAATATTGAGGATTTTGAACGAACTACAACCTACCGACTTATCCTCATGAATATTCCGCCTATTAACAAATTGACAAAAGTCCACCATAGCATGGACGTGAAAAGGAAAATCAAAACTGACTCACCACGAGAGCAGGTTCACTAAAGAGGTCACATACTTTGAAGCTTTTTACGACGATCATTGAGGACAGAAATGATAAAGGGAA